>DVQO01000394.1:0-17977 GCA_018231785.1 Danaus gilippus | reverse complement strand
GGTGATTAATGCTCAAACCTTCTCCATGTGAGAAAGATGCCTTGCTCAGCAGTGGGCGCTGATAGGCTGATGACGTATGTTCTGTTTTGTATAACCGAATATTTCAAAGTGTTTTTTGTTTGTATGATACCAAAAAACTTGGACTACCTATAATTTAAAATAATCGTACGATATATTGCAATTTTTAAAAATCATGGATAATAAAACTGATTGTTGTTGTAAATAGTAATTTATATACAAAAAAAGGAAATTGAAATATTATGGTAAGGTTCTAATTTGTTAACCCAAGAATTGGATGGTGGGACTGTAGGACTAAATGGGTGGTGAGACAAAAATGCATAAATGCAATAACCCACATAAATACTATAGAGAGCGAAGATTTAAAACCGAAAATTATCACACCATATTTAATACGAGGACGCAAACTGGGAATAGCTTATTCTACCCTATACAAGTCGTATTTTTACACCACGTTCGAAGTGTTTCTACATAGTATTTCCTAAGTAAACGAATGTTGACATTATCATTTACGAAGACGTATGAATAAAAAATACAACTCTATACATAATCTACGCCAACTTGGCGTAAAAGTATTATACTAGAAGGGCCAATTTGACGTAAGCTTACCTAAAGAAACATCAACCTTATAGGAATTTGCAGTTTTTTCAGCATCCACGACAAAATCACGTGATTTTCTTTTATCCAGTGATCTGTTGTAAATAACACAGTGCATTGGTATGTTTTATTCAAATATACAACTCGATGGGGAATTGAATGGAAACACACTAATCTTTTAATTAAACCTTACAATACACCAAAACATCAGAAATCTCAAGTTTAATATATTAAAAGAATAAATAGGAGTAGGATAACTTTGTCCGTAGACTAGCTCACATTAGTTTTTTCTTGAACTAGTGTACACGTGGAGTCTCTTATTTAAGGATTCCGCTTACGAATAAAGTGAAACGACATTAAAAAGGTACTGTGCAAGAACACTTATAGGCACCTTGCATTATGATGCTTAAGAAATACAACCTGTATATTGAGTGTCACTAAAAGGTTTTCTTAAAATCAACACAGCAGAACTAGTAAGTCTTTTTACTAAGTATTTCTAAGCTGGCGGGTAGTTTATGAGTCTTATTACTCATATAACTCGCTGCCATCCGATGTATTAAAGCATTTCAAGGGTTTTGAGCTAGAATGTGATATTAAAGGTGCATAATATTTTCTCGTAAATTTAATTCTGCCAATAGTAATTTGATTTGCGATTTTATACGTTTTATACATATATCACTGCATTTCTTATTATGGTATTTTGCCACTCATTTTTTGTCGCTTAAGAACAAACTGTTCAGATTAACTGACTTTATAATGTTTTTGATAAATTAAACTGTTCTGTGCATTAATATAATATTTCTATTTATTATAAGCTTTCTCTTTAAGTACATATAATAAATATTTATATCGTCACGTTTTTAGTAGATATTGTTCCTATGACAGTTTTATTCCAGTAATTTTTCATTTATTGCGCTATATTTTCTTCAATAGTTTTGATATCTAGACCTCCCCGTCTCCTGTAGACTTAATTTGAATACATAACAAAATACAAGGCAGACTTCTTTAATCAAATGTCTATTTAAAAACTTCGAAAAGAAGAAATCCTTTTCTATTTTATTTCACAAATATAAATTTAAATTGTTTTTGTTTTTAAAGCTGTTATTCCTATTTATATGTTTATTAAAAATATATCAATATTTACTATCGGAAATACGTCATTCAAATATTACTTACATACAAATATTTCCACCAATATCAAGTTTAACTCTGTTGCATGTTAAATGAAAATTAAACAAGATAATGACATATGTTTGACATTCGAATTAATTATAGTATAGAGTTTGTTATAAACGACTACTCTTTGCCCGTGACTTCGTCCGCGTCAATTTTAGTACCAGGAATGTGTATCTAACCGTCCGCACTCAATTCCGTCTCAGAGGCCGTAAAAATGCAGTTTCTGAATTTTCTTAACTTATATGTTTTTCTTATTTAGTCGAACGGTATGAAAAGTACCCGTCTCCTAGTTCTAAAGCACCTCTCCACCAATTTTCTGTCAAATCCGTGAAGCCGTTCTTTTTTGAGTTATATAAATAGCGTAACTAACACTTTATATATTAAGATAATTATTTTTAATGTACAATAATAAGTTGGTTCTTGTATTGAGTTATTTCTTTTTAGGAACCTAGATTACATTTGCAAAGAAAACGGTTCGTGCATAGTGGACGTGAGCAGAAGGAATCAGTGCCAGGCTTGCCGCTTCTCGAAATGTTTACGAGTTAATATGAAGAAAGATGGTAGGTAATAACACTTAAATTTAAACAAATAACTTGAAAATAGAATCATTTTCAAAAATGTTATGGCAAATAAATTTTAATGAATTTATTTTAAGCGAATCCAAGCCACAGATAAGTGTTACTTTAATAGCTTAAAATAAGGGTTTCCAACTTTTATGGCAACATTAACCATTACAGCCACTTTTAATAAAGCTCTACAAATATATTTGTTAATTGAATGTTTATTAAGTAACGAAAACCACACGAGAGATTCATCTCGAAATTGCGTACCCGTACACCAATATTGTAATTTATGTATTGCCAAATACAACAATACAAAATATTGTATAAAGTTATTAAAATTCTTATTCCTGTAAGTATTATGTATAAATTCAATATATAACTATAACTTATTGATAAAATACTATCTTTGTTTATTTTCCATTGTAATTCCAAATTATTATCGAGCAATGAATGCTTTCATGTTGGTAAAATAAAGCTAAAAGAAACATTTCTGTGTAATACTATAAAGTTAAATTATATCCGAGCTAAGTCAATTATGTTCAAAGCGCTCCAACATGGTATGTTCGAAATAAAATTCGAATTAACATTTATTAGTGTAAAAAATAAACTTCACTGTTGTTTATTTTTTTAGTTTTAATAATAAATCACTGCTATTCAGCAGTATTAAGTATTCACTTAGCTAATTAGGTCTGCGTCGCATAATCTGTTTTAGATAGTATCCATTAAAAATTGTAACATATAAATGTCTTCATTTACCTTAACATTTCTCGAATCAATAAATGGTTTGTATCCAATTGAACGGTAAGAGAACAAGTGGGTACTCGCGTCAATAAAGTATTTATTCAGGCTTCCTCCTAGAAGCATGTCTTTTCCATTAGGAGACATTTCAAGTATTTGCGGTACACAAGTGTCAGCGACAGAAAAAAAGCCGAAAGAGGGGCGACGCGTGCCCTGTGATCACCACAAGCGAGGTTCACACGAACCCGAAGTTCCAACATATTTTATATACTTATGTATATCATTACATAGAAATTACTCAAATATTTTCTACTATACGATGGCATATTACATTTAAAACTAAAAAAAACTTTCGAAATCTAGTCAATGTTTCGAAATAGTATAAATATATAATAGATGTAATATTTTGTTCGTAAAATAAAAGACACAAATTTTGCTTTTGAATGCCGACGGTAAAAAATGTATTAAAAAAAGTACGATTTTGTAATTAATTTAAAAATTAGATAGTGAACGAATTTATCGAAGAAAAGTAAGGATATAATTTAAAATTTCGTTCCTGCTGTGTTCGATGGCGAAAAAGCACAAACACCTGATAAACAATATTTGTATTTGCACGTGAAATTGATCACAAAAGGTTGTCAACCCTGTTACAACCAGGGAACACAGATATAATAACACCTAGAGCGTATTTTGACGCCCCTCAAAACAACTGTGTTTACGTACTTGTAATTTTAGCCACAAGATTTCTTCTACAAACATTCTCTTGGCCCCCAAATTTATTTATAAAGATTAATTTTAAGGGTATATTACTCACTTAGAACTCACTATTATTATTACAAGGGAACACATTTGTCTAATTTGTTTAGTTTTTTCTCATATATAAATTATTTTTAAAGACAAACTAAAAATATACCTAATTTTCCCAGCTGTACAAAATGAACGTGCACCGAGAACACTGGGCAATCAACATCAACTTGCTCTTCAAAAGCTGAGTTACTTATCACGGCAGTCGGCTTTTTTTCCCAATCATTCTCCGGTAGCCTTATCGACATTTTCTCCATATACGTATCCAATACAAGACCGCGTCCAAAATCCTTACTTGGCTAATTCACCCTTGCAAAATTATTCGAATCAATCGTCGATACCAATGGACGTTCCAAATCTCAATCCCATTTTTAACAATCCAAGTGCTATAAATCCGTTCAAATTTCCGCTATTCCCTGGACCCATGCAATACTCTCTACCACATCCGCATACATATTTTTCTGCAAATATTTTCTACCCTCCCATCATATCTGCTGAGAATCCTACACTGTACTTGGATTCACAAGGTAAGCCACTTGCTGATATGACGTTTAAATGTGTTGCGAATTAAAATTACGTCGCGTTAATAATTATATTTTATTTATTTTGTGCGGGTTGCGAAATGTTATTTCAGAAAAAAATTATTTAAATGCGTTATTTGTGTTTTCCCTTTTCCTATCATATGCTTAATTCATTTCGTCAAAAATAATTATCAAAATATCATTTTCTTTTGTCAACACACTCTCACTTAAATATAAATCATTTTTTTTCAGAAACTTCTTCGAATGCATTACATAGCTCACAATTCGGAACATCTATACATAAGAATATCCCAGAAAAGCCTGACTCACTAAATTGTGACAAAATAAAAGAAAATGAAGTTACCAGTTCTGAAGAAACCTGCAGGGACACGGCATCAAAAGGCGCAAGTAAGGCTGCATCAATTATTTTTGTACGCCTTTGAAATAAATTTAAGTTGTCTCTTTTAATAATTAATGGACTTTAAATAATTTTGATATGGATGAATATTCTATTTTTATTTAGGCTTCTGCGAATTTGTTTAGCATCCGATATTTACGTTCACTAATGAATGCGATATGAATTGTTAATAAAAGGAACATTAAAATTACATGTAATCTGATGCAATAAGTTGAAAGACAATATGACTGTTCAATATTTTAATATTTATTTTATTGTGTGATTGCCGACAATTACAGCCGAAATATTTTTTACTGTTCTCATTGTTTATTTTGTAGCTATTCATAAAATTCACAGTCAGTCAAACCAGAAAGTTGACTGCACAGAAAATATCATCCCTAAATGCAGTAATAAAAATAAGGAACAAGATTTGTTTACGTCAAGAGAAAAACGTTTTTCGCTGTCTGACCTAGCTGATTATTCGGAAGTCGTTGGACAGACAAAGCCCAATGTAATGTTTATGGACAGAGGTGTTAAATACAAGATTGATTCACAAAATTCCCAAATGGACATAGAGTTATACAATCCAGGTGCAAGGATGTTGGTGTCGGCCGTGCAATGGTTACATACAATCCCGTCATTCACACAAATCTCCCAAAAGGAACAAATATTGCTGCTGCAAAGTAATTGGAAGGAATTGTTTATAATGCATGCGGCAGAATACTCTTTTTGTTTCGATGAAGGTTAGTCAATTAACCAATAATGATAAACATGATCGTAAAAACTAACTTAACATGTATGTATAATGTCATTACAAGTAATTAAATTAAAGTTACTTAACTAAGTGATACCGTTTAAACATCTGACTGTATGTTTGTATTTAAAAATCGAAGGAAATAAAAATCTTAGATATTATTATTTCAACAGAACAGATCTCACCTGTTATCACGTCGAAACGGCCAAATATCAAAGAAGAGATCAGGAAATTGGCAGCGCTCTTGAAAAGAATTTCCCTGTGCCGATTAGATAAAACTGAATTCGATTGCTTGAAGACAACGATATTATTTCGAACAGGTGCCTCTTTGCATAATCTCATAGCATACAGAGTTGACGCATTTCACTGCAAATCAAATAATAATCAGATCTCTTTTAATAAATAATATGTAACTGGCCAGTTACGATGATATAAAAAAAGTAATTTTATAGTTGATAAAACAACGAATATTCCATTCATGTGATTCATTTAATAAAAATGATACAATTCAACAGATTTCCTAGACGTCCCGTCAGTCACACAAATGGCAATCACTCAAGAGGAGACATTAATGCAACTACAAAAGCACTGTTCACATAAGGACTTTTTCAGGCTCGGAAGAATTATGTTATTATTGCCTAGTATATGTTATATCGCAAACCAAGGTCTTCTAGAACATCTACTTTTTTCAACTATATCTTTTCAAGACATCCATGAGATACTTTCTAGAATACTTATTCACACTTCGACGTAAATTTCTTTTAGAGCAGATTATTATCTGACAATGTAATTTGTTTCCTATTCATAAAATCAAGGGCAACTAAGTGTTTAAGAAGCTTGAAAACGTTTATTTAAAATTCATTGCTTTTCCAACGAATCCAAATGAGTTTGCCTTGCATCTTTTATTTAAAATTAATAGAATCAGAGAAGGTCAAAATAAATGCAATGCATACATTAACATTCCTTTTAAATAGTAAGTTAATAGTTTATGTCTAAAGTAAATGTAAAATTGTATCTATATTAAAGCTAGAATCGACTAATCGACCATAGAATAATGAGAGATCAATTCACTTAAATTAACAATAACTGCACAAGCCCAAATATTTAACACCAATGAAGACAGATCTATACCTACGTGTGTAAACAAATGTGTTGCACCAAATTTTGTATCTAATAACATACGAAGCATTCCTCCTTAGTTATTTAACAACCTTCATAAATACTCATGTACGATGATTTACGATTTAAAAACTTTTAAGGATCTTTATTCGTCCATTCTCTCGGTGACGCTGTCAAAGCCGCAGGGCTAACAGTAGTACTCATTACAAAATAAAAAGCCCCCGTATGTAGCGTGTCGATGTCAACTTTGTCGAAGAAATGTATGTCAATTTTACCTCATTCTAAAGAAATACTAAATAAGCTGCTTTATAATTAAAACCTTAATTTTAATATGGATAACATAATTTGTTTATACATGATTAAATTCAATATGAAACGATAATAATGATTTTGATCACTTATAAGACTTATACAACTAACGTTTTAAGCAGGCACCATTTATACTAAAAAATAATACGAAAAAATGTCGTTTATTTAAAAATATATGATAAGAAAAATCTAAATGCATAAATTATATTTTATTTCATTCGTTCCCTGTGTTTGCGTGCAGCTTTTCTTGGATGTTTTTATTTTATGTTTGCCATATCCACTTTATAAACTCATCTGAGCATTTAATTAAAAATCCGACTGACTATTGACTCTGTGTCTGGTTTTGACAAAGATGTTTGTTGAATAAATAGAAGCATATCGACGATATGCTAGCTGAGATTTAGTTAAAGGGCTGTGTATATAGCATTGAAAGACGTTTGAAACCCAATAAACCTATATGGTTTATTTAATAGTCATAATATAGTCAATATAAATTAAGAAAAGAAAATTCATAATGATGTTAGTTAACAGTAATTTTATAATACATATTACTTATGTATCTGACTTTCAATTGATTTACAATCTTGATAGAACTAAGTTTGTAGCCGTAATAAACGGAAGCAAGAATTTTTCTTCAAAAAGAACGAACTCAGTGCAATGTTAATAAAATCTTACTGAGCTTAAAACCTCGTGTCGAATAAAATTAAAAAAAAAATATGCACGCTGTCACACTATTAAAATTCGTCGGTCGACTTCGGGAGAATTGTGGAGAGGCGGGATATAAGTACAGGCGCGTACTTCACTTATTTAGGCTGTTTACGAAATATCAAATGTTATATGTTTTTTGATACGAATATTTTGTCACTGTGACGTAAATAAAAACCATAGGTTTTTATCTTTCGAGGATTATTGAGCTTACGTTTTACTTCAAATTTATCATTAAAATAATTATTAATACATCAGATTTATCTGTTAACTAAATAAATGCGTCTTGTATAATATGAATTACCCCATTGAGGTCTATGTGAAAACATGTTTTCAAATAATAATGAGTACCTATTTTGTGGAAAAAATAATACGAAATAAGTATGTATACACAATTATATTCTATCCTTATATTCTATCTTTTATTTTCTTTACGTTTTGCACGCAAAAGACATTCTCAAATATCAACTAACTTTTTCAGTCTATTATATTCCTGCTAACAGTTTCCACTTTTGTACAAATAGCTTATAAAACTTTAAAATTGTTTGACGCAAAGAGGACAGATTCTAAAGCAATTGCAGTTCGTGGTATACAAAAAATATATTGTTTTAATTTTCAGAGAGAAAAGTTGAGGCTGTAAACACGTTCAATATTGTATTGTCAACTTGAAAATATAACATGGAACGTAATAGGTCCAGACGTCGAGAGTCCTTTCACTTTGTACGATACTGTGCTTGTACGGTTTTCTAATCAAATATGTTTCTATATCCACTTCGGCTTCCTCTATGAAGGCGTATATTATTATTGAAAAATATAATTTATTAGACACTTACATCATTTCTTCTGTGACTCCTTTAAGATTTTTACAACTTATATTAGTTTATTTAGTATTAAAAAAATTTAATATCAATGACATGTAATGTTGACTACTACGTAACATGATCACTCTCCCAGTCTATTTAAACATTCATGGGGAGTACATTAAAAGGTTATCGGTAGATATTGCAGGCGGTCTTAGGTACATGGAATATATGAATGTTAAATCAGATGCTTAATTTTAACAAAATTAACTAATAGCCGATAAAAAGTTATATCCTTTTTGTGGATTTTACATTAGTTGTCATAATTATTATAATTTTTTTGCAATGCGACATGTGTACGTGGGATTGTTTTGAATTTTTATTATAATTATTGCCATTTTATTTAAAGATACTCGTACATAGTGTTGAATTGATAGACATGCGAGACAAGTTATTCCACTGCACTTATTAAAAATGATATAATTTCCGAGGGTTTTGATCATAATTTTAGTAATCTATAATAAAAAAAAAACAAATATTCTATCAACTTTTATTGCACATGCTTTATTACTACCCAATTAATTGTTGTAAAAAACTAACACTAAGAGCTTCATCCTTCTAGATTTTTTTGATCTATACTTATTGGCGTAACAAACATTAAAACTGTCAGTGTTGACATCTCACACGGACAATTCTAACAGAAATATGTCATCGTAATTGGCTTGATTACGTCACCGTGGCAAACACCGTACCAACTGCCATATGAAACGTGAACCGAGCCGTCGCTACGATAGTCCGCCGGGACGAATAAATGCTCTATCAACAACAGAGATCAATCTGCACGCGGTGGTATCATCACGATTAAACGAGTCGCTTTGACGGGCATAACGAGAACTATCCACCAATCTCTCGTTGCTTGTCTGGCGTGTTAACTGAACCAAAAGTAGTAAAAATCTACGAAGTAGAATATCAAGCAAAATTGAGATCAAAATAACTCTACTCTTAGTCGTACTCTTGAATAACACAAATCAACTTGTAAGGAATTCACAAATTAAAGTCAATTTAATTCTAATTAATAATTCAGACCGCTAGCTTGTTCGTCCCGCACTAGGTATATATATCCTTTACTAAGTTAACACTATTACAACCGTGTGGATGCTTCTTCTGAATCCATTAACTACAGGGATCACAAATATATATATAAACAACCAATAAGTAATACTAACCAACAATACGAATAACCCGGTCAATGCTTTATCTCCAAGCGAAAATTTTACGCAAAAATATAAAACAATAGAAAAGTCTATTATGAAGTAAAATATAACAACCCATAAAAACAATAGAATCAATGCTTCGCTGTAAATAATAGCAGCTATGAGTAATAAAATATTAACAGAAAATAATAAAATTCCGACAACAGCATAAACGTGTGTAATTAATTCACTTGAAATTTCATCTACACCGATCTTCAATAGTGCTTCTTTGCCGAAGAAGAAGAATAACACGTAAAATGCACTCTTAAATACTCCCAGTAAAGATATAATAATAGTTCCCACTTTTGGCGTCACACTGAAGCAACATGACTTTGAAGTTGGACAGTATCTGTTTAGTAAGTATTGACCGCAGTTAGACTGTAATAAATAATTAGATATCAAAATACAAATAAACATAGCTTCAGAATAATGAAAACGAACGAACTAATTATCAACGAAATTAATCAAAGGGTTGTTACCCTGATATCACATAAATATTATATATGCACTTACAGAGTTTCTCGTCCAAACATATTTTCCCATTAACTTTGTTTAATATTTCTAATTAATAATTATAATACATATTTCAATTTAATAACTGATTGTATGAAATGAAAAATCTTTCATGACAGATGGTCACAGACGTCATCTCAGAAGAAGTTTCAAAAGAACTACAATAGGTATATCTAAACTACACAGTCTATTAAAGTTTTTACAACTAAATATTTTTATGTTCAAAAAGATAAATTAGCCATTTACATCCTCCTCCTAATTTTATATCTCTGGATAGACTAGGCCGATTTTGATATGACTTTCACTCACGGGTAGGTAATGTGAGAAAATGGAAAAGTTGGTTACCGTATCCCTCCTTCAATTGTCGATTGAAGGAGGCATACGGCATTGTAATGACGAAGACGCACTGCCACCAAATGAGGAACTGACAAAAGGATCTTAGAGAAATAGAGAGAGTTATAGGAAGTATATTTTAATAGCTTTAGACAACTAAGAGGGAAAAGTTCAAATATTAATTAAAATATAACTAACCTCAATATAAAAAGCATGAAATTTTTAAGTCAACGCCACTGTTTATTAGTTACGATTAAAATTCACGAAAGCTTTCAATATCCTAAACAAATATGAGAATTGAAACACGGCTGATTTTAAATCTCGTTAGTTTTCAAAGTAAGTACTTATAAAAGTTTTGTAAAAAATAATTATCTTTTTTCACGGCAAACAAACTTTTTTATTGCATTAAAATTAGTTTTCTTATTCATAAAAAATATTACTTTATAGTTTTATTAAAACTTATGAATTCTCTGTATAAATTTTCAACAAAAAGTGTTATATAATCGTAGGCTTTCTTAAAAGAAATAAACAGCAAATTATTGGAATAATTAAAAATTGTACTTTTCTGTATAAGTAACATAAAATGTTCGAAGTTGTTTAAAAAGTACGTTCTTTACTTACTATTGCATAAAAAGTTTTAATGTGTAGACCGTATAAAAACATCTATTTTCGGATGAAAAAGTTTTTGACAAGACCCTCACAAACCATAATTAGTTTCATGGTTAATGGATAGATGGCCTTATTACTAATGAGAAAATATATATATTTTTTCAGTGTCATAATATAATACATTTTACAGTTCTAAAATATGTTATATTATCAGAAACAAATATTATATATGATAACATTGAATAAAATAATTAAATACTAATTTAGGCTGTACTTATAACAATATACGTTTTTTTATTTTTGAAAAAATAAAATGAGATTATAATTATTTTAAACAACAATGATAATTATAGCTGCTTTTAAAAAATGGCCGTAATTTTATGTGATTACTTTGTACTATTTGTATTTTGTTGCCATGTATCGGACAGTTTTACCTTTTCTCAGTAATGCTATACGACACTATTCGCGGGAAACGAGCATGGTTTTAAGGTTGAGTTTGTGTTGATTTTTTAACAATATGACTTGAGCGGTCGTGAAGGCAGCTATGCTGTATTTTTTATTTGCTCAGGACAAAATATATCTTTCCATTAAAAACAAGTAAATACGACATGGACATTCAAAGTAACGAGTCAACATGGTGCATGGTAAGTAAAACTTTAAATATAAGCACCATCACATAAATGTGTTTTCTCGTATTTAATTTAATACAATTAGTTACAAAATAATTATTATCTAAAATATATAAAATAGCTGCTAATAAATATTTGTCTATGTATAGGAAATAATGAAATATATATTTCCTTGACCATTTGGTACAATAATTTAAGTTTATATAACTTTTCCTTAGTTGGAAAATTTAAAAATAAAAAGTATAATATATTGGTGCTGTGTCATTTATAAAATCAAATTACCTTATAGGTAAAAAACGTTTTTATGACTAAAATTAAAGGAATGCAGTAAGCATTGAAATTACATTGCATTATAGTGTGTGTATAGTACACTATCTGTATAAATATTTGTCAAATAAACAAATTCAAATAGTATAAGCAATAATGTATTCTAAATTAATAAAAAAAATATGGTGATTTATGTTTTCTCTAATTTAATTTGAAATAATTTAGTCATTGCATACAATATGTAGTATCCGCTTTGCAATATTTACATTTGTAATACCAATGTAATATAAGTGATAGTTATACAATTAAAATAGTAGTAAAAGTATTTATTACTTTGGTCGGAATAGACTTTTAACTTGAAATAAAGTATTGAGAGATCAGTGTATACTTTGTTTACATACAGACTTATTACATTAAACAAACTAGTGCATATGACTGTTTGCTTAATCTGTATTAGAACAATTGTTTCCTAATCACAAGCATTAAGGTATTAGATAATACAATGATTCTCTTACAAGTTGTATTTTACTACAAAATCTTTGCTCCATATTAATGTTATAGACTCAACTAAGTAAGATAAGATATCTATTGAGAGATATACATTTTTCTGACCGTGACATCTCAAAGATAAATCTCGGGAAATATATACTGTGAGCAACAATAACATGATTCATGTAAAATTTATTTAAAATAATATATAAACTTAAGAATAGTATCAAAATAAATTTACATAAGATTTTTTAAGTTATAAGTCATTAATTTTAATGATAGCTTAATAATGCAATATATTGTACAATTACAGGAAGAAAGGAGACCATGGTACAAATATGTAACTGTAGAGCCTGTAATGTTTTTCTACATGATGGCTTATATGATAACAAATGTTATTGAGCAGACATTCTATGTGTTCCGTGCCTGCACCATAGACCATGGTTACAGCGAAGAGATATGTTACAATATAAACAAATATGAGGATATTAATAAAGAAGTCCAGGTAATTAATATTGGTTAAGTCTCTGTAATTGTTGTGGTGGAATATCTTGATTAATATTACATGTACGTCCATTTTCTATGTTACAATTATGTTTGTCATAGGTTTGTATGTCAATATGATTATGCAAGTAGATAATAATTACAATAACATTGTTTCACAATATTAATTTTATTTATGTCTTTAGTTTATTGGTTGACTTTATATATTATATAATAAAACCATTGAAGCAAAATTATTTATTATATATTTTATTACTGCTTTTGTTGCTTTGCTATGTACTTTTAATTTTTAATATTTGATTTTATGATGTCACTTGGTTAAGTGTTATGCAATTTGTAAGAATATATTTATTCTTAAAATATATCAAGCCAGTTATATACGTATTTGTTTTTGTTAGAGATCATGTTGTATGCCTTTCTGAGTATATTTTATCGTGGCACTTGCGAAATTCGATATTTGCTGTTATAGAATAATTGAAGCTCAAGTAACATAGACATTTTGCATATGTTTTTAAGGCAATTTTTATAGTAAGTTGAGTTAACTGAGACTGGGTGAGGTTATTCAAACCACTACGGCGTCGGGACGTGACGACCCCATCGCCCACTGGTGTATTCCGGTGCAATCAGTCACGGGAGGGAGGGTCTTGGCCTCCTTGTGGGGTCTTAGTCCGGGCTGGGGGTACAGCCCTGGGAGACGGACGGTCACGGGTGGCAGGAGGCCTTTTGTGGCTGTCTTGGGGGGGGAGGGGAAACTCAGGTCTCTTCGGAGGCCTGAGTTCGCTTGTGGTAAGTCGGTTTCCGCTCTGTCCGCCGTCTTCTGGCCCGTGAATTCCACATGACCGCCTCTATCTCCCCTAGACGGAGGGGTAGGTATAAAAGCTTTCACCGCGTTACCAAAAATAAAAGGTTATTCAAACCACACATGTTAATTAGTACTTATCCAGCCACTTTTTTTAGTTTTTAGTAATAATACTAGTTTTGGGGTTTTGCATTTCGTTTGGTGGTTTTCCTTAGTTGTTGTTGTAAATGGCATAATTTAATTTGATATTAAATTCATCTTCATGAATCCATGTATAAGAGAGTAACGAAAAAATGAGCAAACCAATTGGTGATGTCATTGTAAACATATCACTATGATGCTTTGATATATAAAAATATAATAGCATACATACTATGAAGTATAAACAACATGTAGTAATGTATTGTAGGTGACAGTGTCAACATTTCATCAATGGAACGGCATAGCTGGTCACGTGGTGCCGCTGCTGCTAGCGTTCTTCCTGGGTTCATACAGCGACAAGCGGGGCAGGAAAGTGCTTTTGCTGGCCGGCCTGTTAGGCAAACTCTACTTCTCTATTATGATAACTGTGAATACTGTTAAACGTGAGTTATATGTGAGTTTGTATGACCTTGCAATCAGATTACTAGTTATTTAGTATTTCTTAATAGTTTTAGTTATTTCTGAGAGTATACTTTTAATTATATGTACATAATGATATTGCTAGACATCCTAATGGGAAATACTTAGGTATATTTTACATTGGGACCTAATAATAATTGTTTTAATCTTATGTTTTCTATCGCCATTATATTAGAATGTGTTATTAATATATTAAATATACAAATAAATTTTCAGCATGGCCTCTTAGCTACGTGATATACACAGCAGCGTTCCCCAGCGCGTTGACCGGCGCTGATTTGGCGATATTCGCTGGTTGCTTTTCATATATATCAGACGTGTCATCAATTAATAATAGAACTCTGAGAGTTGGTATTTTGGACGTCGTGTACTTAAGCACCATGCCCACTGGAGTCGCTATTGGTAATATACGAAAATCATCAGTTTTTCCGTACTTTGGATCATGACTGTACTACAAACATTTAATTATTATTACGATCAATGCCATCAATAATGTATGACACGTGGAAATATTTTGCTTTCATCTATGTTTAGTACTGATAATAATTTGTCTGACTTGAAGGATAGAGTTATTAAGATATCATTTTAACCACCTATGGCTTTATTTCCACCTACCATAAACTAGAACAACTACATAGAAAAGCACTACCCAGTCTATATATAAAAAAATAAATTTCCAGGTAATCTTATATACAACAGATTGGTGAACAAATCGTTCACAGCCATGTTCGCTATCAACTCCTGTCTGATGCTTGTGGCTACTTTATATTGCACGGTGTTCCTTAAATGGCAGACAAGACCGGAACAGAAGTCTTTGAAAGATGATGACGTCACCAACCCCGTGAAGGATTTCTTCGATCTGAACAACATCAAACAAACATTGATCACACTAACCAAGAAAAGATCTGATAATAGAAGATTGTTCCTATGGTTCCTGTTGATATCAATGGCTTTCTATACATTCCAAAGAGGTATGTGACGTTAACATAAGTTTAATAATTATATTAAAATGTTCAAACCGTTAAAAGTTTTATAAAATTTATGTTTTTAAACATTTGTGGTATATATTATGATGGCTAAATGGTGCTTTTGGTTCTTCAAAATGTTCATCCAAAAAAAAAAATCATAATTATTACTCAAAAAAAGAAATCACGTAAATGATTTTATATATATAACTCATTGGTTTTGCATATTATAGTTTATATATTAACATTTTATTAAATAATTAAAACGATAGTGTGACTACAACCTACTAATATGTGAATTATTTACCATACAGTATGTAAATATAAAGAACTAGTTGACCCGGCATACTTCGTACTGCCTCAATCAATATATAAATAATTATTTATTTATTTTTTTGTAGTTTACCTATAAGCCATAAATCTCTGTGTTCTGAACTGCGGCCGAATGATTGACATTTTAGTTAGTTGTTAAATCTAATGTCAAAAAAAAACGTTTGTATGGGAAAAAGGCTTTTTCTAGGGTTTTGCCCGGAAATGAATCAATTTTTTCAGCTTTTAAACCTTCCCTGAACCTCCACGAACATTTCAAGACTAAGATAAGATAAATCTGTTCAGACGTTCTCGAGTTTTAGTAAGACTAACGAACAGCAATTCATTTTTATATATATCATCTATGTTATAATCGTTATATGTTTCAGACGAGAGGCCTGTTATGTATCTGTACATGATAAAAGTCTTCAAGTGGGACGCGACTGATTTCAGTAACTTCCGAACGTATCTCAGCACCGCTTACGTCATAGTTATGTTGTTGGGGATACCGCTTATGACTAAAATCCTCAATTGGAGGGACACGGTAATATTATATGATGTAACCAACATTATCGTTGACGTTCTCCAATTATTACTATTAATTAAAAAGAAAACCAAAGATTTTCAAGTTCAGAACGCATATATAGTAGAAATTATGGCAAATAGAAACAACAGCTGGTATTTGTACTACTGATTACGAGTAATAGGCTATTTAACTGATTTAAAAAAAATGGGTTTAAACTATTCGTTGGTACATGATTATTTTACCACCGCGAAATTTTGTATTATTTTCTATAATACATTTTTCATTATTATAGTTAAAATATTCAAGCTAAAATCCCTGTTTTTGTCACGGACGTCGTATGATGAATGTACGTAAGGTCAGAAACAAGAAAAAAGAATTCTAACAAAGTATAAAGCAATAAACAATCTTGATTTGCGTGTGACGTCACGCGAGGTATAGCAAATTCCATGTGGAATAGAAAAATGAAATAAATAATTGAAGTTTTTTGTGATTTTTGCAAAATTTATAAATTTTTCGGGAAAAAATAAAGATAAATACAGTTTTGTGCCATTACCTAATAGAATGACCACATTTAGTTGCACATTTTTAATGCTATCAAATAGCCAATAATATTGATGTTTTCTTAAAGCAGGAGTGTGATAAAATAGTGTATTGTATAAAGCCTCGTGACACAATCTTAAATGTCCGTTTGCCGGTTAGTTGTCATATTCATTGCTTTCAGACATTGTACATTTGTCTCTGAGTATAATTACAAAATGTCCGTCGATGGATTCGCAGGTAACAATTAGTTATAAATAATGTTCTTTATGTTCAGGTGATAGTAATGTTGGGTGCGTCAGCGCACATGTGCGGTCATTTGATCTATGCGCACGCGCAGAGCGATAACACACTGTACGTGGGAGCGACGGCAGCAGCGCTCGGCCCGTGTGTAGCGCCCCTTATACGGTCAATGACCTCCAAGGTTTTAGCGCCGTCTGAAAGAGGTTCTTATACGCAATTATTTTATAGAAATTGAAAATATTATAATGACCACAGAATTGGTAGTATAGATACATAATTCCTTTTACAATATATTAATATATTTACATAAATTATATTAAGTTTCATTTACGCTTAGTAATACTTATTAAACTAAACTTTATCTTAGTAATGTTAATTTGCAGGTGTAGCGTTCGCCTTTCTATCGGTGATGGAGAACGCCGTGGCAATGTTCGCGTCCGTGCTGTACTCACAGGTGTACAAAGCTACGTTGGACACGCCTTATATAAACGCGATATTCTATCTCACTATGGGAACACAGGCTGTCGTGTTCATTTTGTCTCTGTGAGTACTCCCTCACCACTAGTTAGCGTTGCGACAGTACATACGCAGTCTTTCATTCGTTAATCTTCTCATGTTAATATAAAGTAGGTTTATAAATGAAAAGTAAAAAAAAATTAATACTAATTATCTATATATAAATGTTTCTTTTGTTTTTTAATCATTTCATATCGAATTCAATAATATATGTATTGTCAAACCACATAATTGAGTCCTTATCTGAGATTATTTGGACTCATGTGCCTTTAATTTCTTATGTAATTAGAACAAAGTATCAGTCCGTTGTGGCCTAGTGGTTAAGGGGCCCGCCTCTCGTTGCGGAGATCGCGGGTTCAAACC
>DVQO01000393.1:0-17994 GCA_018231785.1 Danaus gilippus | reverse complement strand
AATACCTGGTTATTTATGGCCTCTAAGATGGAACAGAGTTCGCCCGGTCAGCTATACATATATTACCAATGAAGAAATTAACGCGGATGAAGTCACGGGCAAAAACTAGTAGTGTATAAAAATGCTAGTAATATTTATATAACAATGAAACATGCTATTGATTTTAAGTTGTATATAAAATTATATTCAAATTCCAGATGCATGGCTGAAGAAGTTGGAAGAATATAAAGACTGGTTCGCTGACCAGGAAAAATACAAGGCAGATGAGGCTCTCAGGCCGGGGAAACCGACCAACTACGACGAACTCTTCGGCATTGACGGATCCTTCCGTCAATTAGTCATAGATTAAGACATAACTTTAATACACACCCTTTCAATAATAACTATAATACTCAAATGACTTCCCCGCAAAAAAAAATCTATCAAAATCACGCTTCCTATTTCTCATTTAATCGTCTACCAAAGTAAATCGCTCATTTATTATTATTTTTTGTTTTATTAATAAATTTTATATAATAAATACGTTTTAAAATAATTGCACTATATCATTTATATACCCGTTCTGGAATATTCTACAAACTTGAAAATATATTGATGTAACTTTCGTAGTGGGTTAAGCCTAAAACACAATATTGTGCTCTGATTATTATTACGATAACTTCCACAGCTTTTATGAGCTCCTGGTACTTTGTAAAATAAAAAATATTTTTTTTTGCTGATTTTTTTTAAGAAAATGATGAATGATTTTTTCGTTATTAAATGTTTGTATTTGAAAATTTTGGATTTACCACCACTCACATACGTGTCATCTTGCAAAGCTGCTATTTTAAATACCTGTCGAATAGCACGTATGTTTTTGGAATCTGATAATGAGTTGACTGACTGTACTGACTGACTTTTTTCACACCCCAAAAACACTTGGTCAGTGACCCGTGTAACTGGAATAACTGGGCTATTGTTAGATAGGATAAACTAATAATAAAAATTATAACTTTTATAGAGAAAGCAATGTTAATAAGAAACACCATGTTGCTTTTTTAAATAGAATTTTATTATATGGCACAAGTTAGAAACAGTTCAAGAAAGCTGGAGCTACAACAAACATACAAGAATATTATGCAGTTCTAAGTTAGTCGCGGATTTTTATTTGAATTAGAGAAAAACGATTTTAACTAATAATAAACGATTTTCAAATTTTTAAACATTAGAAGTAAAAATAAAGTATAAATTAAAACCGTTCTAAAATTAACCAGAGTAATAATTATTTCAATAACAAATAATCCGTTAAACCTCGGATTATATTTCGTAGCGGAAATTTCATTGGCTGTATAATCCTCTTCACGGGTCTCGAAAACGAAGCGATATATATGTGCCGTCTCTTTCATTGAACTTTCACCGTCTGTAAATCAATATCTCGTTCAACTATCGTCTCCTTCAGTTTATAATGTCCTGGTACCTGAATCTTCGGTTTGAGTTTAAATTTAACTTTCGCAACTTATAAAGGCGCTTTTGTTTTAATTTAAGTCTTCTATAAGTTATTTTTACCTATATAATAAATTAGAGTGCATTTCTCTTCCATCTTAACTAACTTTATATGCAGACATGTTCGCCAGGATGTTAGTATAGCAAGACCACGTCTTGTGTGGTGACAGGAATCTTCTGGTTAACACGACCTGTTGTTATTTTCCCAGTGTCCATACAATGGTTTTGCCACGACGGTGGAAATAACATTTTTATTAACTAACTTGAACTTTATACACTGACACAACCTTAACCTTTATTTTATTATAAGGACCAATCACACTATTATTATTTCCTTTATAAGCCACTCAACTTATCATTAACTTTTTGAATTGTTAATAACATCTGATATCCTTGTTCTCTGTTGCCAACGAAATTGTATGTAAAATTTCACCGCCGTTTTTTATGAAAATCATCCAAATTGATAGAACTTTTTTTATTTAAATATTTCAGGATTTCAATTTGGTCATAAGACGAATCGTTTTAACTATAAAACCTAAAAACCTATTCTGTACTAATTCTGTAATATTTAAAAAAAATGTTTATATTTTATTCTACTACATGCGTAGTGAATGAATAACATAAAGATGTTAGAACTGTTAGTCATAATCTCCTGAACAATGATGTTTTCCTGGTAGGCAATATGATGAACTAAATAGTTTCTTTTTATACATAGCCTCCTGGTGTTTTTGAAAGCCATAAAGCAAACAAATAGAGATGATAGGATACATAGATAGATAGAATATTCCGAAATTTTTAATATGAGGCACGTTGCAAAACAACGCCAACAAATGAGAAATATCTACATTTCAAATTTATCACATTCCATCATACACGTAGGTAATTAATTACATCAAAATACTTTTTGTTTAATTTTTAGTTTTAGCTACGGCGTTATTCCTTGTACACAACTAAGTTTATAGAATAAATAAGGGTTTTTAAAATAGAAACAAAACATTTTTTTTATAACTAAATAATATTTTTTCAATTTGCGTAGAACTCAAAAAATACTTATTTAAATAATAATTAAAACAGAACTCTAATTTGGCAATGTCAAAAAGCTAACAAAGAAAATTTGTACAATAATTAATTAAGTAAATGAAAATATTGTTTTCAATTATTTATTATAAATGTGCATTGTAGATATTGTTTATTTTTTTCACTTTCACTAAAATCTTGTAAGATAAAGACAGTGTCCAGTCCAGATAAAGTGTGTGTTAGACAAACTTATTCAAAGTATTATTTTATTTATTCGAATGAAAAAATAGCATAAATAATAGCCTCTTCTCCTCCTCTCTATTGCTGCAAATCGCGTTCTCGTAATTTATATGACCCTGGTATCTATGACTATAGTTTATTCCAACCGAGACAAAGTTCCCTCACATTGCATTCATTGGAAACATGCATTTCTCATACGAGGGGCGGCCAACTTGGCACGAACACATTTTTTTATAGTCGTGAATATACTACTGCATTTTATGTAAGCCTGGTAGACACACTAAATATTATACCGTAACGCAAACTTTTTTTACTTTACAAACAAAAAAATTAAAACAGAAACTTAGTAAGTAGAAGATAGTTTTTTTCGAAGGTTTTTGATCCGGATCATGAATCTGTTAGTTTATTTTAAATAATGTAATTTAACTCTTGATAACAAAAAATATATTTGCAACAATCATTTAATTTTAATCAGCGAAAGTTTATTAACACTTTATTAATAAAACATATATATAAATATTTACACAGGGTATAATGGCTGGCGTTGCGGTTTTTAATTTAGAAAATTAATACACCTTTTATATACGTAATAAAAGCGAAGAATACATACTTTTAGTGAAATCAATTATCAAGGTTATGGATAACTTTACAGGAAACGGTTGCGACCCTTAAAATAAGATAAAAATGTAAGTAATATTTAAATACATAATAATAATATAATTATATATTTAATGTGTTATACCTACAATTAAATGATTTAAACGATTTAAAACTTATATACTTACAAATAAATTGTAAAGAAAACAACAAAGAGCTTTTCATCCCGAACAAATGCATATACATAGGTACATGTGCATCAAAATTTACGTGTCATTAGTGTGTTGCACCTTCCCTTTAATAAATCAATATCACACCGAACATGGAACCTCCTTGCAAATTATACGTCCCTGGTATCTCTCTGGGCACCTTCCAAGTATTTTCCGGTCCGTGGATTTTCTGTTCCTTCCTATTTATTTGTAAATTAAATTAAAAATTATAAAAAGTTTACCCATTAGTTTTATTGACTTAATCAATCACTTTATGACGTGATTAGGATGACAAGGACTTTGCTTTTCCTATTCGCTTTTTCTTTAAATATTTTTACTGATATACTAAATAATCTCTTTTGTTATAGAATTTTTTTTTTAAATTTAAGACCTTTTCTAACAAAAAGTAGGTAGCAAGAACCATTTAAATTTAACTAAAGTTGAAATTTTAAATATTTACTGCTGTCGATATTTACCTTACACTTTAACCTTCAATTATTATCAAAGAATCAATATCTCTTCCATTGCATGTGCTTTACGTATATGTTCCTGCTAACTTTGTTTTATGTTTTCTGTACCACAAACTCGCGATCTTAATCATCGGGACTAGAACTCTTGCATTTTTATGAATACCTGGTACTGTTGTTATGTATAAACGTGTATAGAAAGTACAAAAAGTTACTCGCTCGGGACGTCGTTAACTTCAAATTTGATATGAAAAAAAAATGTAATACAGTTTGAGCAGTTCGTTAATATTTCAAATTAAAGGCGTTTCGTCTAGCACATATAATTTACGTAGTTGCCTACATCAAAACTGCATTTTTTTTCTCTATCTGTGTTTTATTTCGGGCCAGTCTCTGGAAGAGCTGGACGGATTTTGAGGATTCTGTAATCGACTTCCAAAAGAAGGAAGTTCTCGATACGACTTAATTTATGTAATGTTGTAGTTATAATAATTAAATTAAAGGCTTTATTTAATGTGTGAATTAAATGTAAATTCTGCTTAGGTTTCTTAAAAGCTTCATCAGAATACGTTGAGTGGTTTTTACACGAACTTGTTATACAAAAATATATTTTTTTTACAAGAAATTAAATAGAGACGGGCCATCATTTTTGTACTACAAACATACCCATTGCACACATCACCAAACGCCTACGTATGCAGCCTTAAAACTAAAACTCCGTATCATTTATGTTTTCCTAGTATCTATTTCTATTTATGTTAATATATATAACAAACTACTTTTTTTAATTTCTCTCTTAAACTTTTCAATTAAAGTACTAAGAAAAGAAATAAATAACATCAACCACTTTCACAGTTGGAGACAAGCCATTAGTGATGTTACATTATTTTAATATTTTAACTTAATGTTTTTGTTTTACAAAAATAAGACGACATCAAGAATCAATTGATGTCATATTTATAAATTAAGCAACATTTAATTTACATAAAAACATGAAACACGTATAATTTAAATCGATAGCTCATCCAAAGTTTTCTAGTCATTTATGATGTCCTAGTAGAATGTTTCACAATGACAGCGTTACGTCATCATACTTTTCAAAGAAAATACTTTCATTCTTTTTTCTAAATAAAAAACACAAGGAATAATTGGAAGAAATTTAATTTAATTATTAGGTTAACTTATTAAATAATGAAAGAATTTTTAAAAGATATGTAGTATATATTTGATCACAATTTAAAACAAACGAAGATAAAACAAACATCATAAAACAGATAAATCAAATTTAGAAAATATCAACTTCGTCGAAGAAATTCCCGAACTGAACTGAAAAACCCTTTCTTCATTTTGTTCACGGGCAATATTGTATGATTACTATAGAACGAAGCTGAGGTATCGTATAAAGAGGAATTCATATCCAGCAACTACAATTAGTATTTAATGAAAAGTTATTTATATTATAATGTAAAATTTTAATTATATATATATAATATGTATTTATAATAACTTACAGCCAGGGAAGTGCTTAAATGATAGGAATCCGAGCTATTAAGAGTGGGCATTGTCTCTTTCCGTACAATATCCTTGATATTCGAAGTTTCATTTGAACGCATGATTATACAAGATATCAATCGTTGAAGAAACGGTTTCTTCGACTTATAATCACCATCGCAGTGTGGGAGTTTAGTAGTTTTATGAGAAAAATCTGTCTCATCAGAGTACAGTGAATAAGCTGACGTACCGAGATTTGGAGTAACTGACTTCTTGTGTCCTAGATGGAAATAAAACATAATCTTATATTCTCTTACTATTAAAAAATATATAGTGATATCTACTTCATATGACGTGTAGTAAAAAATAATGACAGTCTTGCACTAGCTCTACGTCACAATTAAAACAATATGATCGAAGGAAAGAAAACTCATATAAAATATACCTTTGAATATAGTGAGAATTGAATTGTTGTGTCTTTGGATATTTTTTGTTTGAATGGGTTGCATAACGTCTTTATTGAAACGTGTGGATGAAGAAGACATTGTTATCCATTTTTTATATTTAACTTGCGCATAACGTATTTCAACAGAAGACACTGCTTGGCGGAGAGGTTTTCGTCCTGTTTGAAGTATATTATTAAACACCGCACCATCAGATTTTTTATCAATTTCTCCATATAACTCCTTGTTGTTAGGTTTTTCATTTTCGATCGTATATTTGTTTGTCACAGAGTCATCTCGTGTTTTAATTTCGTTTCCAACTGTCTGTATTCCACGTTCAATAAGTAATGGTGTTTTGGGTTTGGGCTTCATTTTAATTTCTCCAACCGATACAACATTATAAGTTTTCATGTTAGATCGCTTACTTACTATGCTCAATTTCTTTGATATTTTACGTTCAACAATTCTTTTCACTTTCTCATATTGTTTTTTTGTTAACAATATGGATTTTTTTCGTCTAAATTGGTCCACTTGTAGAAATATTTGTATGTTCTTACTAAGAACTACATTTTGAGATGTGTTATCATCGTTTTTACTTGTAATATTTGTATCTGTTTGGGACCGATTATTTATAAAGTTTTCGTCATTTTGTAAACCAAAGTTGTGAATAACATCCGCGTTGTGTTTCACGAGAACATCTTTCATGAAACCGTCTTCTTCTGTAGTCTGCAAAATTGCTGATGGCATTGAAATAATTAAATCTTGAGTTTTATGAACCGGTTTTTCTGTGACTCTTATTTTATTAGATATAATTGATTCAGGCCGAAGATTTTGATTATGAAAATAATTATCCATATGTTCTTCTTTACGGTGACATAGTCCTGGGTTGGTCAATTTATTTAATGTTTCTTCATTATTGTGACGTTTCAAATATTTATTAATTTTGTTAATACTAAGTCCCATCATCGTGCTTTTTGAACTGTAAAAACATAAATCAAATTATTAAATAAAATCTTATAACATCAGAGTGAATAACAAAAAAAAGACCTTTTTTCGCAGCGATACCCTCCATTTTGGGAAGTATCCTAGACAAAAAAATAAAAATACACAACAAATTAATATCACTATTTCAGTTTCAATAGCAGTTAGTCTATAATGATAAAAAATGCTAAAAAAAAAACAAAAAATTATTAAAAAAATATATATTATTTATATATAAATAGCAAACCCTGGTATTTTCACTATCCTGTCTCTTTTGATGTCTCATTACTCCGAGCAATTCTCTTATTTCACGATCTCTTTCATTTGGATCTGTGACGGAGCAATCATCTCCAGGATAATGTTTAACTGGTGCTATAATATTCAGTTTCTTTTAGATAATATTCTTATGTGAGTAAAAACTTATAATTTTATAACATATTATAACAGTACCGAAATTATCAATGTCTAAAGTGGTTTCGCGGAAATTATTTTTGTTAATTTTTAAGGAAGATTTCCGACTCTGGTTAGGTCCCTTTCCTTGTCTGAAATCAATGGAATTAGGATATTTTCAGGATATTATTTATATTATTACCAGCCTACAAAACTTTATACAGTATTATATTATAGTGTTAAACATTACAAAAAAATAATAACAAAATTTCACTACCTTTTGCAAATTTCTATACTATCTCTTATATTTAATCTTGGATCTGGTTTCATTTTAACATCATTCTGTGGACGAAAATGCATGCTCGTATATTTGTATTGGATTTTTAATTTCCCTATACAAACATTCGTCTTAATCACTTACCTGGCTGCTTTTCGCAAACTTTTTATATTCATTTTTACCCATAACTTCATTAGACCGCTTTCCTGATTTTCCACCTTGCTCACTGCTATCCATTTGAGGTGGTTTAATAGTTTTCTTAATGGAAACACCAGCGTCGTAATTGTTATGTTGTAGAAGGACATCATAGCGTTCCTTGTCGCCGTCAATATTTATTGTAATTTTAGAAGCATCATCTTTTGGTGCAAACACGTTACTTTTTCTGCTATATCTGTCCATAGCATTAACATTTTGTAGAAAGCTATTTACTAGTGCCTTTTTAACTTGCTCGCTTTCTTTAGACCTACCTGCTAACATTTTAATTTTATTTGGGTCTACAGTTTCTGTTTCTAAAGATTTATCAATGCATTGGCAGACCGAACGATCTTGTAACTTATTTATGATATTCGATTTTGGTGATCTATTTTGTTGAGGACTACCTTTCTTTAATGTGTTATAGTTTTTGGAACTCGTTTCTGATTTATTTCCAAACTCTTTTCTAGGCTCATTTTTATTTTTTGGTGAAGAAGATCTACTTCTAGTGAATTTGGATTCCATTTTTGTAGATTTAGGCCTAATTGTTTTCTCCGGGCTCGGTTCTCTAAACTGTTGTCTAAAATTACTTCTCATGATGTTAGTTACTTCTTTTCTTTTGGGAGACGTGTGACGTATTACTTTTACAGCATCATTATCAATTGTATTATCCTGTCTTGGATAAACAGATATTATAACCAATGGGCTTTTGCATTCCTTTAAAACATTGTCTCCTGCTTCAGTGTCCAAAGAGGTAGGTGTTGTTGGAAGCGAGCAATAACATTGTTCACTCTGATTTCTTTTTCTCGATTCTTGATTAAAATTATTAAAATTTACTTGAGTACTCTGATTTGATACTCTGTAAGTATTTAAAATATTCACTTATATAGTTATCATCAGTACCAAATAAAAGTAGTGATAAAATTTGTACCTGTTGTTTTTCATGTTTGCAGTGTCCAAGTAGTCTGGATATGTAAAATCTGTTTGCACATTCGAGTCTTGCTGACTAGTTGACAAAATAAATGTTTTGTATATAAGTCAAAATTGGGTTTGGACCTATTATAACTATAAAAATATTTTGAATCATCTACGCTAACTAAGCCAACTGTACTAACTTGGGTAAGGATTATTAAATAACAAATATCAGTACATTCTGTCATGATATTAAGGTTCCTCACTAGAAACATCACTTACCCACTAACTGGCTATAAACAACCGCTTACTTTTATTTAAAAAAAAAAAGGTTAAACACACTGACAAAATTATGTACGTCAATCTTTATCTATCCTGACAACCTATTATGAAAAATAAAAAAAGGATTAGGAAAGAATAAAAAAAGTTAAATAGAATTACCTAATAGTAGAGGGCACAGATACAAAAGGAAGCGTTATGCGTATAAAAAAAAGTTTTTTAAACAAGACTAATTTTAATTGTAATCCATATTTTATACAAATTTCTACTAAAATAATATAGTATTACCGGTACTGCCTTAAATTCTCACTCTTGTCTAAATTATAGACAGGCTTAGAACTCGAAAATTGACTTCTGAAAGGTGCAACGTAAGAAATTGGTACATAAGCATAGAGTCGATTTTAGTAACCACGTAAGTCAATCAAAATTTCTGCCAAAAACTTACTGATTCCCATCGTAGTTCCTCTCAAAACGTGTAAAGTCGTAAAAGTTATTCCTCGTGACGTTTGTTTCAACTAAAATTTTAATACTCTCATCAATACTTACATCCCAATAACAAACAACATAGTATTGTAAATATTTTCTTACTGGGTTTATCGTTGACAGTCGCAGCACATTTTAAAACATACTGGTCTTCGTGATTTAATCCTAACTGACCTACAACTGTCACCCGACTTCTTCGATCAGTAACAAATGGTAAGTTATCGGGAAACAATTCTTTGCGACAGTTACAGTTGTCTGTTGCGAGAGCAGACTTTTTAGTCTTGACGTTTTTGCGCTCTTTACGCCTTTTTTTCTCCATTTTTAATGAATCTAATATTTGTTTTGATTCAGTAATTTTTCTATATAATATATTTCCATATTTTTCGTTGACGTTCCGACAAGTTAGATCAACACTTTCTGATTTTTTGACTTCGTGAACTTTTTCTCTTTTACTACCTTTTATTAGAAAATAAACGGGTTTATTGTTAATAGAGTTTTCTTGGTTGGAAACTGTTGTTTGGACCTTTCTGGAATTTTGACAACGTTTATTGAATACTTTAGACGATTGTTGAGTTGCTTTTGGTATAACGGTAACTTTTATTATGGGTCTCTCTTCTTTTAAAATAGGTCTTGCATTTCGATTTATACTGTGAAGGCTTAAATTAGAAACTGTATTGTATCTTGTTAGATTAAAAGTGGAACACTGCTCTTGAATAAACTGAAATGTAAGAACTGGTTTATTTTTACAACATGTATGAATATATGGATTACAAAACAGAATTGAGTAAACACTTATTATTTTCCTTACCTTTGTATTTGCTTCCAATAAAAGTGACGAACGTGTTTGAATGTCTAATTCATTAGAAGAACCCGGTGACGAAGTAACAAAAATATTTCTCCGAAAATCTCTTATCAAGTGGTTAGTCGGTTTTAAGCTCCTTTGAAGAGAACTTTGACCCTTTTTAACAGGCAACACCAAATAGTCCAATGAATCTAAGCAAATGAAAAAAAAAATAAAAGAAAAGAAAACCACTTTTTTAATTTTGCAAATAGCTTCAAAATCGCTACTGACCAAATAACTCTGACTCGACTCGTACGTTACTCATCATGTAAAAATTTTAATACTTTTAAATAAAAAATAATGTTAGTTTAAATGAAAGTTTATTTAAATGTACATATATAAAAGTAAATAATACTAAGCGATGCTGTCATTTTACATGACAACTGGATCTATCAAATACATTAAAATTTTCATCGTTATTAATAAATCTTTGTACGATCTTCGTAAATATATCATGTGTTACTTTTACTTATATAACAATAATAGTAATAATTCACAAAATAATGGAAATAAATATGTAATTATAAAATGATATAAGACAAAGCTTTTGTACATTTATAGGTACTGTTAGGTGAGAAGTTAAATAATTTTTATTACGTTTCAAAATACTTCACACATTTTATTACTCTTTATGACGTATAAAAAAAATTAAATAAATCGTTCAGCTGATATTTCCGAAACATTGATTCTGGCTGAATATATAAATAAAGTTTATAAATCGCGACATATTACTGTCATCATCTTTAACCATGATCATATTAAAATGACATTAGACAATAGCTTATAAATATATCTCTATAAATTATTATCTATGTTTATCTGAAAACAAATTCTTAGTTTTTTATTAATTTTTGAAATAGATCTTTAAATTAACAATGTCGAATGTATTAGAAGATAAATTAGTCACTCAAATGGTTATCCCAGTGTGTGAGGAAACTTATTTTAATACAAAATGGAACTCCAATAGGGAGCAGCTATGCCAGTACGACATGCTGTATCACCCACCAGATTACAACCCTAAAGCGTCAAGATCTGATCGCCAAGAACCAAAGATAATAAAGAGGAATATATGGGAACAGGTATGACCGAATAAGTTACCAAAAAATATGTATTAATTTTGTAAGGAAAATGTTACCACTACTAAACTTATGAAATTGATATGACCTCTAATAAACCGTTATAAAATTAAAGTTAATTTTAAGTAAGTAATTGCCTATCTTACGAAGTAATATAGTTAAAATGACCTTATTATATCAACAACACTTTCGTTTCAAATATTAAACTGTGATCTAAACACAAATTTGTAACACAAAAACGTTATATTCGGAATAAGGAAGATTAAAAATTAAGACTGATTACAATAATGCAGGAATTACATAAGGGTATCGCTTCAACGACTCACTTTCAATTAAGTCGACCAAAATGGAAGCCATACGATTTACCAACAAAAGAATTTGTAAGAGTGCAAGGTAATTCTTTTCATAGTAATTACGCACAACTTTTTGGATGGATGGATTATTTACAAATGGATTCTTAACAAAACATCTAATGTCTGTTGTTACTTAAAAGACTGTCATATTGCATCTATAATGGCCATTTGAGGCCATGCGAACATAATAATATACAAAAGGTACCCTAATGTTCTTCTTATAATATTGCAGTAAAAAACGAAAATCCCCATATGCGCATCTACAGCGTTCTGGAATGGGCTGTGCTTCTTAACGAAGGAAAACCAAGTTTATGCAATGACTAAATAAAGATTGCGAAACTCGACATTTTTTTAATTGATGTCAAAGCCCTTGTATTTAAAAAAAATATATAATAAATTTTATAGTTATCTATATCCAAAGACGTTTATAACATCGGATTTCAAATTTATTTTTTTCTATTCAGTTCTCTCTAATTTTTAAACAACTTGTACCTACAGTTGCTTAAAATATTAAAATTTTCACAATCTTATTTAACAAGATAAGAATGAGAGCAACACTTAGTATTGTTTCATATCAAATTGGATTAATTGAATTTCAATGATAAATAATTATACCTACCTACATATAACATGCACACAACTTATTAAACGTATGTAAAAAGAAGACCTTAAATAATTAACGAACCCTTTCATTTCATACCCATAATACATATAGTTCGAATGTACTTAAATTCTAGACCGCCATCTTGGACATTCATTTGTCGCACGTATGACGTCACATACCTGAGTATTATTAGCCAAACAAAACATTTAAGTATGCTTGATGATGGAGTTATAAGCAGTATTTGCCACAAAAACAGTCGTACTTACATACCTATATGCAAGTTCGCTAGAGCCTTACTTATATAAATGGTACTTTCGAGAAGCATCAAACTATACTTTTAATTTTAATATATTGCTACCTGGAGATAATCGAAATAATATTTAACGCTTCCAAGGACCAAGACTAAAGGCTTGTTTACACTAATAGATTTTGATATAAACGTAACTTTATACGAAAATTATGAATAAACTAAAAACAATTTAAAAGCAATGTACAACGTCAAGTTAAAATATAAAACTTTTTGTAATTTTTTTAGAACAACAATACGTCCAACAAAAACTTAACTTATTGTCATTAGTAAGTATAATATTACTAAGTAAGTATAATTTTAGTATAATTTGGTGAAATATTTATTTATTAATCTTTATTATTACATGTTAGATATACAAGGAAAAGTCGTTTCGACCTTGTCGGTCATAAACCTACTAACAAACATGGTCTCCGTTGCATGATATTAAGACTATTTTTGAACATGTTGTCAACATAGTAGAGATCATTAAGCGGTTTGGAAAATAAAACGCACGGCTTTTATGATATATTTATATGAAAAACACGATATAAATACATAGGTGATTAATCAAAGGATACATTACTAAAGCATTAGTCGTGACAACATTTAGGACTAATTCTATCATTTCATAATAAAAACATAATTACTAGAACAAAAACATTAAAAAACAGGAATGATAATACCTTTCAAGCCAATTAATCAATTTAAAATACTCCATGCAAAGAACTAGTTACATTATCAACATAATTGATGATTATAGGTTTAAACCATTAATACATTTGAATACAAAGAAAATATAAATTAAAACTTGCTTGTTAGGCTGTCAATGGAAATGTTTGAAAAAAAATGCATGATTTAAAAGATTCGGAAATGCAACAAATTTCTTATACTTCTATTCTAGCACCTCGGTCTCATTTGAGAATGATGTGTCCATAGAATCTAATGTAATCCTGAAAAACTCTGATAGGTTACACACATATCGGAATTTTGGTGTCACCAAATGGATATGTTTAGTCAATAATAAGATGAACTCAGAGAATTTGAAGTAGGTAGCATTATATAGATCCTAATAAAAACTCTGATAGGTTACACACATACCGGAATTTTGGTGTCACCAAATGGATATGTTTAGTCAATTATAAGATGAACTCAGAGAATTTGAAGTAGGTAGCATTATATAGACCCTTATAAAAACTCTGATAGGTTACATACTTATCGGAAATTTGGTGTCACCAAATGGATATGTTTAGTCAATTATAAGATGAACTCAGAGAATTTGAAGTAGGTCACATTATATAGACCTTAATAAAAACTCTGATAGGTTACACACATATCGGAAATTTGGTGTCACCAAATGGATATGTTTAGTCAAATATAAGATAAACTCAGAGAATTTGAATTAGGTAGCATTATATAGACCTTAATAAATTGGTTTGATAATGTAAGATTACATTTTGAAATAGCATATATAATAAAAAATGTTAAAATAACATTTACTGCTCATCTTTATCCTTGGCGCCATGCTTCAATATGCGTGTAAATTCCACATAATCAAAGAGCCCATCCCTTATGGGAGCTTCACGCAACATCTCATCAACATCGTCATCAGTGAACCTGTCTCCCATTGTAGTGAGCAACTCCCGGAGACGCTCCTCGGACATAACACCATTATTCTCTTCATCAAAACAACTGTGAATAATAATAACAAATTTAATACATACATAGATAATTACAAAATGTTATAACATTAAGATAAAACAGACATTTCAAACTACCATCAAAATTCAGTAAATTTATAAACACCAAATTTATATATAAATATTACTACTACATATACTATAAATATGCAAATACTTAATTTGTCTAATTAAAAACATATAATAATTAAAATCCACTTAGTGTTTATAATGTAGAAACACAAAGAAATATACTAAAGAGATCTAAATACCCGAATGCATTCTTAATAACATCTTCAGGATCTGTTCCTTGAAGACGTTCACCAAATAAGGTCAGGAACATGGTGAAGTTGATAGGACCCGGCGCCTCATTCATCATAGCATCCAAATATTCTTCAGTCGGGTTTTTACCTAAAGATATAAATAATGTTATGTTATAAAAGTAGGTCACAATATTGTAAGTCAAATAGTATCATGCCATGTTAATGTAAAATGTATGGCTTCCAGATAAGGCATGTATTTCATTGTGTAGTTATTTAAATACTAGATATTGTGTAACAGTATGAAAAATATGAATTGTTACAACATTTAAAGCATATTAGTAATGTCGCAGATGATTGTACTGTCCAAAACTACTAGAACTATGGTCGGCTTCAATTATTGTTCAATACATTTAGAACAGGAAGATCGCAGAGCAAAATAAGTTACCGAGAGACGCCAGCATGTCGTGTAGATCTTCTTTGTCCACAAACCCGTCCCGGTTTTGATCGATCATGTTAAATGCCTCCTTGAATTCGGCGATTTGCGCCTGATCAAACATAGCAAAGACATTTGAAGTAGCACGCTGTGCCCTCTTCTTGTTGGTACCGCGACGACCGGCTGTTTTCCTTGCCGACATCTTCACTGGCCTGATAAAATATTTGTGAAATTTATTTCCAATAATAAAACCTAGCTCACAACTGTCATGTCCAAATGTTTCTATAAAAAATACTTATTATATTAAAAGACAATTAAATTTAAATATATTAGTCCTAGTAAAATAACGTACAAGAACTTTTTAAATATTGCACGTATAACGTCACCCAAATTCTCGTTGTCAGGTCTGCCGTCTGACTCACTGAGTTCAATCAACTAACGAAGATTCGTTAAAAACAGTCACAAAGGAAAACGATTAACATCTGTTCACTTTACCAAACGTATGACACAAAAATGAAATCCACTATCACTACAATACCATAAATGGTAGTAAACTTTAACTCAGTGAGGCCAAGGATATAAATACATAAATTTGCTTATATACTAACATTCGATAAAGGTTTAAGACTTACCTGCTATATAACTTGCAACAAAGTTCTTTTTAAAATTGATATAATCAAAAATTTTATGCTAGTTTTAAACGAATGACTAATACAATAAATATATATATCTATATATGTATAAATAAGACTATTAAAACGAACGCTCAAACTTGCCTTAGTTTGACTCACGAGTTACGTCTCACACTCACAAGTAAAGATTTCAATGTAATCAAGCAGTGTGGACATTATAAAAAAAAAATTATATATTGACAGAAATAATTATGAAGTCTAATAATTTATTGCAGTTTAGTTAAAATATTATAAAAATCTCTTCTATCACAAAAATTTAAACAAGTTAGAAATAAGAGAAATTGTTAATTTACCTCCATTTTATTCCTGGGCCTACACTTTGTATTAATAAAGCTATGATCAAAAATATATTAAGATCAAATATTACCGAAAAATTAAAGTCATTATTATTTATAAATCTAGAATTGTTTAACTATAAAACTCTTGTTAATATTTTCCTTCTATAGATATGTAAGGCCAAGCGATAATTTCTGCAGAGAGATTAGTGTATGTAAATAAAAATAGATTAAAAAAATTGGAGATGATATTTTCCTCTATTAATTGAAATATTATCATCTAAATTCTATAATATGAAAATATAAATAGGAATTAAGATGATATTAAACACAAAAAATATTATAAATTAATAATTTGACAAAACGTAGAACTAATTTGATTAATAATATTAAAAAAATAAATGACGTCTATAAGCTATTTTTTTAAGAAAGTAAAAAATTATAACTAAAAATTGTAGCTTTTAAGTTAGTGAATGGTTGGGACAGATGACAAATAATCATACAATCATCTGTGTGGTGTTGTTGGATAATCAAATCCAAGGGCATGTCGTAAATCATTACGAATTTTAAAATATCAGTATTTTATACTGATTTAACATCTTTACGTTAATCTAATGGTGTAGTTATAACCAAAATTTGTAAGTTATCAGATGATTCCTATACATATTATGTATAGAATATGTCTTCAATTGAATTATCATGAACATAAATAACCTGTTTCACATTTCACAGTATCCCAAAATGCTAGCTCAAAACAAAGTGAAATTACTTTCAATATACTTTCGTTACATAAGTACAACAAGTAGATTTGGAGCTAGTCATTACGATGTCCTTGGAATAACACCAAAAGCGACGCAGAACGATATTAAGTCGGCATATTATGAATTATCAAAAAAATATCATCCTGATAAATCAAAGGTAATAATTATGATTAAACAACCAATATTATTATAACGCTCAATGTATGAAAGATACTAATATCATTTCAGGATGAGGAATCTGCAAAAAAATTTAGACAAATTTGTGAAGCCTATGAGGTTCTTGGCAATGTTACCTTAAAAAAAATGTATGATAAAGGTAAACAAGAAATATTGTAACTACATTGATTATTATTAATTTTAATTAATTTTATATCTTAATAATTTTGTTATATGATATATTTTTTTAAGGTCTGATTGTGGGACAGGAGAATACTTCTAGAATGGATTATCATCCAGAACCAGAGCCTATGGATCCTACATTGAAGTTCTATAAATCTAGGGAACATAAAAATGTTGTACCTACAATGGATGGTCATACGCCAGTCTTTGACTTTGATACCTGGTTAGAATACATTAATGCTCATATCCCTGTAATTGGATGTCTGCATTGTTAATTTGAATACCATTTTTCAGGTCGAAACAACATTATGGAAAATTGATAAAAAAACGTACCTATGCCAGGGAGTTTGTTGAGAAACAAAAGAAAAAAGAAAAGGAAATATCACAGGCTAACCATCAAGAAGCTTTCTTTTATCTTTTCCTTGTCTGCTTTTTCTTTTTTATGATTGCAATCGGAAAAAGTGATTTCGATAACAATAAAATCAAAGAAACCAAAACAGTACAAGATTCAAATAAAGCAACAGTCTTAAAATAATCCAGAATGTTGATTAGGGGAAATTGTTCATTTACTAATTCATAATATATTTATTTAGCTTATTGTATATAATGTACATAATTTTTATTGTATAACAGCAATTAGAGTTAGATAAATTTTAATTGTTGAAATATATGGCTAAAATATTAATTTACAAGCTTTAATTTAATAACCAATACAAAGTGTGTTGCCACTGTTTGGTGGTTGGCACTTTAGTCTTAAGTATGAAGGTAGTGGTTCCTGAAAGAAATTTAGAAATATTATGATTTTTTCTGAAACAAGTATATTATTGGGTATTGAATTAGTTTTTAAGAATAAGATTCAGAATCCGAAGTGTACATCTTAAGCAGTGGCGTAACTATACCGTTCGAGGCCCGTGGCAAATTCATCGGATGGGCCC
>DVQO01000392.1:0-18002 GCA_018231785.1 Danaus gilippus | reverse complement strand
CCGAAAAATCACATTGGTACTTGCCGGGTTTGAACCCGCGCCCTCGGCAACGAGAAGCGGACCCCTTAACCACTAGGCCACCACTGACACATCTGAATAGATTTATCTAAAAGTAAATAATTTATATGTATATTACAAAAATCTATATTTTTTTTATTAAGAAATGCTTTGGAGTAAAAAGTGATGATTTTTAATGATCTTGGATAAAGTAAATCGCCGAAAATACACAAAAATATATAAAAAACTATAAGCCTGTTTGAGTAAGCCGCTTTCAAAGATTGAATCAAGAATAAATAAAATAAAGTCACATTAAGCTATCAAGAAAAACGTTCCGTCTCCCGCATCTAATACTATTTAATCTTTCTCCCATGTTTTTTCGCTCGTTGCTTCCTAATTTTTAAAGTACTTTTGTATTTATATTGATGTCTTTATACTCGTAAAAAATGAGTATTATAATATAATTTTACATTTATATTTAATACACAGACAAAAAATTGTAAAATTAAAGTACTTTTGCATAAAATAATGAACTTAATCTGTAATTCACCTGAATCTTGTGTTGTGGGTGGTAATAATATGTAATGTTGCAGTCACAAATTTGAACTAGTAATTATTACTAATGACTATTTATAATATAACTACTACATCCTACTTAGCAATCTATACATGTTAGCCCAGAAATGACAAATGGGCAGAATTTATTAGGCATTGTAGTCTCTAATTGAGTGGTGAAAAATAAGTTTTTCAGTTCAATAATAGGATGTTGTATGTTTCTTTCCGGATTTTAATATATAAAAGCAGCATCTAAAAAAGTATGTAATTATTTATGTCAACAATCAGCTCTGTAGCGCCATTAAAACAGTGCCTACTCTATTGACGTACATTTGTAATTATAAATCTTGTATCCTAAACTGTATGCCAACATAGAAACTAAAAAACTTTAACTTTAAAAGCCATATGGTACAATAAAATCTCATAAAGCACTTCCAAAGGATTTCAAATGCATAAAGCGAACTGAACATTGCAATACTTCAAAAAGGCTAAAAGAAGGTTTCAAATATTGTCATTTGTTACGCTTTCTTCTTATAAAATGTTCTATTTGAACATTATATATCTCGTTTTGTAATACAAATATACTTCCACAAAACTACAAACGTAAAACGGATTAATAAAACTATGCTTGAATCCATGTCACCTGCTCTCAACATAACTAGAAAACCTCTCGTTTCATTTTTAATGATCTTATGCAATAAAAAATTATCGAAGAACACTGGTTTCACTTTGGCACTTTTCATACTCTTTTAACACTTTTCTGCTTTTTTCCATATTTCTTTTAATTTTAAAATTATGACTAATTTTATTATATAACTCTCGAGTTCTATGATTAACATTGTACTCAAAAACTAATCCTCTCATATACCTTTTATACGAAATCCTTCCCAGTATCAGTTGTTCAATTCTTAAACTGTTTGTTTTTATCTATAAGATGTGTTCATGTTTGACAACTTTCAAAATATAGGTGAATGAGTTTTATCTCGCCCACAATCCATTCTTAAACTTGCCGTTTCTATCTTAATTTCCCTCTCAAGTCAACAGAACTTCATAAATTGTTTGTACGAACACATTTATGAAGTGTGTTTAAACCATTTTAACTTTTGATAAGGTTTTTAATGGGATTAATGGATTGTGTTCAGAAAGAAACAAACAATATCTGCTTAACAAGATTAAAATACAATAGTTGCATCACATTCTCAGAGGAACTTTATAGTATACAAGTCTGTAAGATAAATAATAGTCTTCGCGTTGATTTGATTTATGACCTATATTACTACAAAGGTTCATTAAGACCCACTCTCAGATACACATTTGTTTACATAATTTTAATAAACACCATTGAGTCCATATATTTAGTATTTAGATGCTACAAGTGAACCTTAACCCACTTTTATCTTTATAAGTCCTTCACCCAACGTTTAGCCGGAAGATATCGCTCATTAGCGATAAGGTCACCCCTTGTATATCTTTATATCTATTGTTTTATTTTTTTCATGTTTAATTTTATCTTTTAAGCTATATTTTTTGTTTTGGTTCTCTTGTTTGGGAAACTAAATGTCCACAAGAAACTAAGTTTTGCGAGGGATCCCCACGTGCCTTGAACTGAAAAAAGAACAACCCTATTGGATTTTATTTATAAACTTTGTATTGTATTTTAGATCAGAGATATTTTCTATAAGAGGAAAATATACTTATCAATTACGTAACAACTTTTGGGACCATTTTAAAAACAAATCATCAGTTTTATTAGGAATATATTACATTTTTAGATGTTTCTTTTTATCTTCAATGTTAGAAATATTATAGCATCATCTTTTCCGCAAACAAACATAAAAGGCCTTTCAATATGAAGGATTATGTAATATTTTTACTGTAAAATACTAGACTCATATCTATTCTAACGTCATAAAAAATGTTCCTTTATTTGTTTAGTAGGATGCGATAATAACATGAATGACGATTGAGATTTACAGAAATATCTTTCAGTGTTAGATTGCCAATTTATCGCGAAAAGTTATATAATAACGCTCTAGAACCAATAGAAGCTGACTGTCAATGAGAAATATTGCAAACACTAACATTACTAGATTAAAACTTTATTTTGACATTTAATTATATTATTTTTACACTTAACGTGCGTTTCATTATTTTACTTTGGCGTACAAAATAAGATAGGTACTAAATTATAGTGACTTATGGGTTATGGTAAAACTCAGTTGTTTGACGTTACATATTGAGGTTTTGAATCATAGTCATGGTATTGTAATGGTTCTTAGCGTTAAGACTGAAAAAGTTTCTTAATTTAAAGTTTTAGACTTTGCAAATATTTCAACTTTTATTCGAATAAATTTACATAAAAAACCAGCATTCATAATATGAAAAACTCTTTCAATTAATCTTTTCATATCTGCATTAACATAGGAGCTACAACAAGGGCAGAAGCATACGATTCACTGTCATAAACGAGAAAACCATATATCACAAAGGAACCGTTGTCAGGATCTGGTCACCGTGAGGAAAGATGAACCAAAGATCTTATGATGTTTCAAGGTTATAGTTGGCTGACAAAGAATAAGTAACAAAGTATTATTTGATACTGTAAGTATACAACAAAAGTTACTCTTCACATAATACTAATTTTTGCCCGCGAGTTATCCGCCTGAATTTCTATTTCTTAATATGTACATATGTATGTATAGCTGACCGGCCGAACTCCATTTTGACCTAAATACAGTAAATTAACAGATATTTAAACTTATTGAGCTTTCTTTTCTTTTTCGATTGATCAAAATTATATACCCTATGTCCGTCTCCTGGTACTAAGCTATCTCCTATCCTTATCCTTAGAGCCGTTCTTAAATTATAAATAGTGTGACTAACACAATCTTTATATATAGATATTACTTTATATATTTTACTTTTTTAAATCGTTTTTCACGACTTATACATTATTAATTATTTAATTTTATTCAAACCAATCTAAAGGAACTGTAAGCTGCCTGCGAGTTTTATAATTGATTACCGTTAATTTCTTTCCGCTTGCCACTTCAACTAATACCATTAGTAACTGAATGGGGGTCGATCTCGTCATCTCAGTAATCCGTGCAACAACTTATTGACAAATGACTTCTCTGGGGAAGATTTATAACGGATTTTGATTAATATCCACCAGACAAGTAGAATATACAATGTCATAGACTTTTAGATATTATTACTCAGTAGCTAACAAATAAAGTAGACCGCATTGTAGTGAAAGGAGCTTCAACAGTGGCTGGGACTTGCGACCCAGGTGTAGGTCTAAGGAGCCCTATCTAACGCGCGTTAGACGCTCACCTCCAACGTCCAAGCTCCTCTCTCTACCTAACCTGCCTTAAAAATAAGTTCCAAGAATGATTTGATGTGAGTTCTGGACAGGCTCAAGTCTTTTAGTAGGTTGTAGAGAGATTTAGCTGTTATAACTCTAGCTTCCACTTCGAACGCGTACAAGTTTACGACGAATCTATTCGTCAGTAAGCTTTTTATTTTTATTGACCTTGTTGGAATGGTTGTGGGGATGTTGGTTTCCCAAAAAAGTGTATGCTTTTAATAGAACGCCATTTAAAATTCGCAAATACAGAAATATGTTTTGACTGGACGCCGACTCACAAATGTATTCATTCTGAAATAATTACGTATTTAATTCTTCATTCAATAAATAACAATTGTTCAATATAGTAATTTTAAAATATACATTTATTTTAACGTACATTACATGTACTCCAGGAATTTGTAAATATAAAACAATAAAAAGTAAAAACAATTACAATACAAATAATAAATTACAGTATAATAATATGAATTCGGTTTGAATCATTCAGAAGCTTAATTACATTTTGTATCAGTACCGCTTAAAACTACCAAACTTTACAATGATGGTTGCATGAGTGTTGATTTACAAAAATACAGAAGAATCAAAATGCTTATTGATTTAAATATATTTTATAGGTACAGAGCGAGCGTTTGACAGTGGCTCCATTAAGCATTTAATTATTTAAATTGCGTATAATATGATTTAATATTGCAGTTTAACTTTAATCTTAACATGTTTAATACCCAGGTAGTGTCTGTATTGTATAAAAAATAAGTAACATATGAGAGCATCATGACGGTAACAATGGTTTGATTTATATGTAAACATTATTCTTTTTTTATTTTATTTTTGAATTCAAAACAAATAACGTTCATTTTTTTATTAATATTTACAATACAATTCATATTCCATACAAATTATAGGTACATTTTATGGGAAAAAATTCATGAGTGGATGCTGACTTATCAAAAAAAATATTGAGATAATATAATAGGTTTCAGGTTTTATATAGGATTAAACATTTATAACTGTCGTCTTCTAAAATTCTTAAGAAGTTTTATTTTTGATAATTGATAACATCTCTGTTTAATAACAACAGTTTACTAGTTCTTGTTCATCATCAAATAAGCGTTTCTTTTACCAAGGAACATGGAAGATTAAACGAGAGCTTTGAATAAAACCCCAAAACCTTTAAATGGCTTTCGTTTTTTTTGTTTCAAATCTATCAGAGCACCGAATTCGCTTGCACTTTAACGAGAAACCTCTTAAAGGATTGCCCGTGAGCCGCTGTACTGTAAATAAAAACTATACACATAGAATATACATATGTAGATACAGTGAGAGATACATTTAAGATATTTATACATGTCCACGCCAAGCCTCCACTTAAATCAAAGTGACGTTGAATAGTTAATACATTTTTCCTCCGCTATGTTTATTTAATAAACCTAGCACTTAATATGAGCAACAAATAAAATAAGCTGTCAAAGAGACTATTTTAGTTAAAAACTTAAATGAAAGGTTATAGTTTAGATTATGTGGAAACAGAACTATATACGTATTTTATCAAGTTATTGTGTATTTAAGAGCTGTCCAAGGTGATTAGTGTACTTCTATCTATACAAAGTAACTTGAACCTTTTGATGATCTTCTTTAAACTTAATTTACAACATCAAATTCTGTCGACTTACACCCTCATCTAGAGGATAAATAAATAGAACTCTTAAGGAATTCAATCTTCTGGCATGCAGTCGGCAGTCTACGGCTCTTTAAAAGCGATGGGGTTTATAAAAGGCAAAGGCTAGGATAAAATATTAAATACTCACAGTATAGCGGCTGCACTTCGAAAAATTCAATTTCATATATGAAAAGAGCAGGAACAGGCTCCGCTTGCGTCGGGAGATAATATCGATGGAAACAATTCTTGTTAAGGTGAAAAACGTTTATGAAAGATGAAATTGTAACACAAAGTAGATTCCTTTTACACACCAGCCTCAAGTGCTCCTCTTTCATTAAGAGTATTTTGTTGTCTTTACAAAACACTTGTATATATATTTTATACAAAACTGTAAGAATTTTTATATAAAAAAATGTTCTAATGAATCCGAACTGCAATTGTAATATTAAAGACATGTATTGTACATGTGAATGTCTAGAGATGTAATTCTTATTTCATCTTTGCAAAATACGATTAGTTAAACCGGAATGGCAACTCAAACAGAACAATAACGTGAGTTATATACAAAACACGAGTAAGCACAGCTAACTATAAAGAAGTATTGTATAATATTCAATAGAAAGAACATATAACTTCGAAGGAGAAATCACAGTAAGTGCAACTTCTTGAAGGTAAATGATGACGATAAGTTACTTCAACACTTATAGCAATAAATTTTACACGAAGCCCTTAATTTCATGTTCCATGTTAGAAGCAGTAATTATTGTAACTAAATTTATTGCAATGCTTTTTGAAATCTGATTAATCGTGTGTTGACGATAGAAAAAAAAGAAGTAATAATATAATTATATACAAATGTCTCATAAGCAGTCGCTGATATATTTTGTTTAAGCATCAGATATTTGCTCATTACTCTGTCACGTATTTATTTTTATTGATCGAGCTCCGTTTTTATGTTATAAATCATCAAATATTTTCAACGTTCCATCTCAAAGCAGGTATTAGAGACGAGACGTAACTTCACATATAACAAGTTTATCAATAGCGTATAATATCAATTCTCTTCTTGTAGCAAAGTTATAATGTGTAAAATATCAATCATAGCTGTATTAGTACATTACTAAGTAAAAATGTATGCCCATTCCAGGCGTTACTATTTTAGCTTCACTTTTTTAATGTTCATATATACATTTTTAACACTACTTCGATGTCACCCAAAAATAATCCAGTAATCTTGTTAAATACATGTGGGGTGATTATATTTTATTAATTGAAATTTTGATTTTTATATTATTTTAATTTCGTATAACATTCAATGTATGGTACATGGAAGGAGTGTATGTGTTTCATCGGAGTACCCAGCGACAGTATGTAGCGGCGCCTCTGTCGTCATAAATCTGGATTTGTTTAGCTTAACAAAACTTACAGCAAGGCACAACGCAGCTGCAGCGCCCGTCCAAATGTTTCTTCGTTTTTGTTTCACGGAACGCTTTAATATTTGTCGAGTCCACACTTCATTAATTTTTCTCTTTAGGACGAATGACTTCAAACAAATACTTACACATTTATATTTGCACTGTATACATGGCCTCATGTCGCTCCAAAGACTCATAAACTCTTTCATAAAAAATTCTTTTCAAACAAAGTTTCCTCCTCATTTATTACCTAGTTCAAAATGGCAAACTTACAAAACTTCTGTGATTTATTTTTATGTTTCACTTTTATTTCATTTTTTTTATTTTAAACCTCAATTTATATAGGTTTTATTCAAAAAAGTTCAATAATTCTTGTTTTTGCAATTATCTTTTAGCTGGTATAAATTCCTTTTAAACAAAATATTAATATGAAAGATCAAAGGTTAATTAAATATGGAATAGTTGTAAAATATTATTTTTAACGTTACAGAGGGACCGTGTTACAAATAGAGCAATTTCAGAGTCACAAACATTTATAAGTAACGAAGTTTTCCCACGGGATTTTCGACGTAAAAAGTACATACAAAATTTCGAGCAATCGGTTGGTTTTAGGTGACCGTACCACAAACACACACAGTTTTACATACAAAAATGTTCATTTATATACATATGCATATATAGATATATTTTGTATTGACAAGTTGACTGAAACAATTAACTGATTCCGAGACTTATTTGATAAGATATATATTTATTTCATATTATTGATGAACAATAAAATATTAACGTATATTTCAATAACTAATAATAAACATATACTGGAATCTTTTTATCACATAGGCGACCGCCTCATAACATTATAAAACACACTCAATCTTTAACAAGGATTCAATGATAACTATTTATTATAACGACTTGGTACATATGTATATGTATCTCTTACTTTCAACATTTTATTTGTATCATTTACAAATAGTGTATAAAATTCAGTACATAAGGTTGGAAATACATAGTACCACGTTGGAGAACCGGTACGTATATTTTTTCAGATTTAAACCCCATAAATATTTGAAATGAATAATCGTGTTAAATCCTGAATCATCTTATTTCCCACATGCATCTGATGATTTATGAGTTTGTTGGAGTTGGGCCCGCGGGTGTTCGCAACACACACACAGACCTTCCCTGGCCGGAACCAGCCGGTTTAACTAAGACCGCGTAACTAACTGTTTACTTACTGATATGTTTAACTTGTACATTGCGTTGGCTTAAATCTTATAACCGTTTCATAAGTAGCTCCGACGAAATGAGTTTTGTATGTGGCATGTTATAATTATACAGTACACCGTTCAATATGATGCAAGGCTTCATAGTCAACATAGTCTGATGTAAATTTCATATTCCCCGAACTGTTTGCGTTTGCTGAATAACCATGTATGTGATTTGAACAGTTAGATGGAGTCGCTTTTGTACAAAAGTTGTGTACACACTCGTAATTAAAGTCATCGATACATATACATGTGTATAGCAGTTATGTACAACAAAATAATCATTTTAATATTGAGAAACATTTATGAAATACATTATAACTTCACAGTTTGTTTCGATTAAACTATATCTTACAGTTCAATTATTCCTGAAAGTAAAACAATAGTACTGTCGTCAAACAATTAAGTTGGAGAGTGAACCAATAACCAAGATATACCGAAGTATGACTTACGAACCATCGCTTCACTCAACAACATTGAAGGAGAGGAGCAGAAACCTCATATGTACATAAGAAAACAAATAGGTCACACAGTGTAGGCGTCTATCATGTTGTGTTTGATATTTGACATACAATAAATGAAATTCGTTATACATTAAAACAAACTGACCATAAATAGATATTTATAAGATATTCTTCCATCATTTTCTATTAACCAAATCCTACAGATAGACCGTACGTGTGATTAAATTTACATAATCAATTCTATTAAGTTCCATAATAATAATAATGACAGTGGACTAACAACAATATAATGATATTAAAATATAAGCAATTATAAATTTTCCCCTACTATTAATTTTGGATATATTGATAATGTAAAGTTATTGATTATCATTACAAAAATCAGTCCTATACATGAAACAATAGTTTTTTTTTATTTAAATATATAATCTTAGTATTACTTATATCACAGTATAACAAGGGTACAAACGGTGAAGTGAGCTGCGGTAGTTTGTTACTGTGAAGTTCTATAAATCAGGATTTGTTCAGCTTAGAACTCAAAAGTAACTGTAAAGCACAATGAAGCTCCGGCCTCAACCGCTCCTTATCAGAAAACAACAGAGAATAGAAAAATGTTATCAAAAGAAAGTTACAATATTGTTACTGTTTTTATAATAACTATGATAGTAAAGGTGTCTTACCGTGTTTTATGTGGAGTGAAGATATTCTGATGAACAAAATATTACTATAGAATTCTCTGTGAACAAAACCATTATTGTTAAGAGTTGCTTTGAAAAATAAATCAAAATTAAATTTCAGAGGCACTTTGTTAATAAATCAAAATTAATTGAACGTCATAGAGAAATTAAATATTGATATTTGTTAACTGACATACTTTTATTATGATGAAAGCTTGCAAATTGAGTTTACCAGTAAAAGTCATTATATGGGGCTTTTGAGAAACTTCTATATTAATAGAAAAGAAGATAATATTGCTTGTAAATTCCTTTATTTTTAATAACATTTAATTTAATTGCGTCATTGAAATAGTTTTTAAGTTGGACTATTTTTAAACTAAGAAAGCAAACTTATGAATATAGTATGATGCATAATATCCAAGCTAAATCAGAATAATAAAACAAGTTGAATAAAGAGGATCATAAAATAGTAGCATATACATAATTTGCTATAGAACTTCTTGTAGCGGATTGGAAGCCCAGAATGTATATTGGAATTTAATTAAGATAATTGAATAGAGTTCACCAGCGTGATCTTTATGACAGCATTCATAGAGTAAACTAAACGATCTCTTTAGTAAGCTGTTGTCCCCTCACGTTGACAAAAATTTGTATAAAATATTTTTAATGAACCGATCGTTAAAAAAGTTAACATATCTTTAAATTGTGTTAAATAAAGAGTTAAGTTTTTATATACTTCATAAGGTACAGACTTGGAAGGACGGATAGATGGCGAAAAAGCAAGTAACAATTTTACCGCTCGCCATTCCGACCCCCAAAAATCATTAGTTCTAATAAGAACTCAGCTATCACAAATAACAGTATTTGGTTACTTCCAATGAGGTAGATATATAATGTTCATTGTATAACAAATGACTCACATCCCATCAACCAGAAAACGTTAAATTTTACATAATTGATGATATAATATTTAATGAGCACGGTGCTCTTTGATAGTTATAAAGCTTATTTGCATTGAACCGAAATTTTAGAGCAATAGTAATTTACATTTTATGCAGTAATTAATAAACTTTTCACACAACACAACATTATTATGATAATTTGTAAAACACTTAAATATTTATCATAAACAATAATACACTTTTGTTGTAAGCCAAATACAATTTATATGTTAATGAAGTATTTTATGAAGGTTTTGCTATACTACAGTAACTATACAGTGTCTGTTTGTCTCCGAACCATCAGAACCTAGTCTGATGATCATGAAGATTCCAGATTACTTAGAACACATACAAGTCAACCAGAACAATCATAATTATTTTGTAGTAAGGTTTTTTAGGTATGACACTTTCTCACACAATGAATTGTATAACATTTTGGTTATAATACAAATCACACAGTCCATGTTTATGAAATAAATTGTAGGTAAAGTAATACATTTTATTTGATTATATTACCTCAAGGAAACGTATAGCTCTTTGAAAATATTTTCCCTTTATTAGATTTTATCAAAAAATTTCATTTTTAATTTATATATACCTACGTATTTTCTTTTACTTACATATATGTAAAATCAGTGTGTGATTTTTAAAACTTATTTTAAAACCATTATTATATTGTCACTGTTACTTTATAGGAATTCAAAATAAACTTCCCGTAGAGACATCTGTGTAGCGAGATAATACAAAAAAAATACTATAACATAGCTGTTCGCAGCATTCAGATTCAAGGATCTGAAGCGTATTGTAACGTACTGCAGGCTGCCGCGGGTTTTATTGAAGATACCTTTTGTTATCGTTGTGTTGTATTTGTTATTCACTTTAAAAAATATTTTTAAAAAATTGATTAATAAATAATATTTGACAGCTAGTTTTAATGTATCCCTAAAATCTGTCTCTGAAATAAAGGTTTCAAAAGTTTTGAAACATTAAAGACACACTGTGAGTTATCAGTACAGAGCGATGATTCACATTTAAGTTGTTATAATTTCGTTTATGGTAAAATCGGTTATGTTAAATAAAACTGTTGGTATTTATTTTGTTGGCACATTAATTGTGGCCGTGTTTGTGCTGGCCCTCGATGTATCTGTGACCCCTGGGTGTAGATGCTCATTAAAATGATGTGCTGTTAATTACACCGCACTGTCCACTTTCACGTTAAAAGCACTAAATTATGAACAATTAATTATTTCGTTTAAAAATTATAAAATGCTAAATAGGATGTACATATGTAATTTCATAATTATTAAACGACGAACTTTTTTGCACAGACTTGATTCATTTATATAATGTTTTGGGTAAAATATCGATTGTTCTTAACAATCATATACAAACAACAATGTATTTTGAGACATATTTGTAATATATATGTTATGCAATAATAAATAACTTACAAGGAAAATTGACAAAAGGCATTTAAGTAATAATTATTTCTAGTGCGTCACTGAAAACTTATTCAGAATTAAGAAAATTTATATTAGTTCTTACTAAAACAATATACGTATATAAGACGATAGATTTACATTATTTATTTTTGTCTTACTTTGAATTTAATTTCAACTTAATCACAAAAATTATCAAATAATAAGCTTGTTATTTGACCACTATCTTTAACTTATTTATTTAACAAGACTTCTGCATATGTACATCAATCACTGAGCACACTCCCAGGTCATATTTTATACAAAATATATAAAATTATGACAAGTAAATGCACAGTTTTCGACATTGATATAAAGAGAATACTTGAAAGTTGATAACACAGACCAAACCGAGCCACATGTAAATAAAAAGAGGAACGGAAAACTGAAATATTAAAACCTTCCAGTCAACAGAGACTTCATTCCTAGAATTTAATTTCTCGTGCAATCGGAAAAAGAACGCTCTTGGCCGGGTTTTAGGAAAATTTAGATGAATAGAATATTAAAACATTATATATAGGTTTTATTGAAAAGTTTCCGACAAGAGAAGTGACAAATAAAATGTTATTATCACAAAATATATACATTGTAGTAACAACCGAAATAAATGTTTGTAACTACTCCAACTATTACATATGAAAAATATTTAAACCAGAGACAAAATAATATATTATTATAAAAAAAATAACAATAATAATATTGAATACTGAGTTTCCATAGCATATTGTATTGCTTTGAACAACACAGAAGACTAATAGAAGTTATTGTTTGGTAAATATTTAGTAAAAGTGTTGTTTCCGAGGTCGCCGGTATTTGAGTCTGGTTTGTGCTCTGTTTGTAAAGATCTCAGCTGCAGGACGCTGGAACAAACATTTGTACACGAGTAGAACACTTCTGTATTTATTACATTCAAGGAATTTGTAAAAACTTGATTCAAACTATACCAATACTAAAACATATTACACAATCAATAGCTCAAATTATTATCTGACGATACATAAAAATTTACGACAGTCTATAAACATATGAAACCTGAAGAAGTGTCTAAAACTAACTTTGCTTTTATAACCGATTATTAATACGTTTAAAAATAAAAAGCATTCCTGATAATTGTGTAAGAGTTGCTGGTTTGTATGTTTGTATGTTTTATAGGTAAACATTTTTTTCTCTTATATATAATATCAACTGATACATTACATAGTATATTGAAATGAAAACTCTATTGAATGAAAAAAAATCGATTAATTGAGCACAATACAAGACGGTTTCGACTGCACAAAAGTAGTTGACGAAAATTATTATAGTATAAATGATTGTTTTATATATTGTACATATAAATATGTGCTATTGAATATTCTTAAACATTATGTTTACAAGCATCGAGTCATCTACTCAGATTTAGCAATAATAGCCTTTTACATCAAGTAGCAAGAAAACAAACTCCGAACTTAAATAAGCTTTATAAAGAAAATATAAGTAGTTTGCAATGAGAAGAATATTATAAAAATAAGTATTATTAGAAGTAATAATAACTTTGGACTTTGTTTTATGATATCATATATTTATTTCAGTTTTGTATTTATGTGCTATTTTAAAACACCAAAAGCTTGAACAAGTACAATGGTTGACTGTATAATAGTTAACCAAAGTTCTTAATTATTAACCTTATTATACTAAGTGCTATTTGAATTACACTATATTACAGGGACATACCTACTTTATCGCTTTTACTTTATCGCTTCTTGTAAATTAGATAGTAAGAATAATAAATTTTGTTAGTTCATAAGAGACTCAACTCTATATCATTTTCGTTTTCTTATATAAAATACAATAGTTTTTATATTTCCAGTCTTATATACAAAAACCTCGGAATGTGTGCAGACGGTGTCCAAGTCTCTGTCTTGTCTACAATTCACCGTCAATATTATCTGCTGTGTTTTTTTTTCATTTTCCGTCGTGTAAGATTTGTCTGGCCGTTTGCCTTGTGAATTGTTTCAGACTGTACTGATGTAGATCTCCTTCTAACTTGTCACTCCGCCACATGACCTGTTCCTTTTTATTTATTTCTTCTGTGAATCTCAGACGATCCGTTATTTTATTAGCTTCCTTACTTTTTTATTTTCTATTTTTCTATCATGCCAAGCTTTCTTTGTCTCTGAAGGTCGTTGACCTTTCTTTTAATAGCAGCTGTGTTGTTCTTAATACGATCCTCTGTATTACAAATATCGTATGTACATTTCACGAGCCGATCGAATGTCGCTTTCATAAAAACTCTATTCTAATTGAATTGCGCTATCTTTCTATTTCTTGGTTCCTTTTATTCCTATTTAAACTTAACAACTATTCCAAGTAGACATATTTCCTCATTTACATATTGAATAACCTGGTAAGCATATAAATAAATATAAATTAAAATATACTTAACAAATGTGCAAGAATATAATTTATGTATGAGGTTTTACCAAGTACTAAAATAAACAAGATAAAAATGTTTCCAGAACTGGAGGCGGAATGCACTTGCACTACGAGGAAATAAACAGAAAAGTAATAGTATTAAAAGGTTAAATGAAAAAATGTAAAATACAGGGAAATAACAGCACGAGTATTGCGGATAAGTTAGTTTGTTAGCCGCTGAATTCAAATGAAAAACTCAGGAACATAATCCTAACATTAACAGTATAATATAAAAGGGATTTATGAGTTTCTTGTAAGTAGGTACTTAAGTATATGGAAATACCTGACACTGATAAAACGCGATTCCACGTAATCATATTTAATGGAAGGATGCGTTATAAGAGAGAAAATTAATAAGAAATAATATACTGGAACCTTCACTAGAATGAGCGGTCAATCATTCTATTAACCATCAAATCTGTCAACTAGGCTCACAATGAAATCACAACTATTATTACAATGACTAAAATGAAAAAAACATTACCGTTTATCTATCTGGTAGTATAAAAAGATTATTCATTATGTATAACACAAATTTATTCAGAAAATGTCTGCTGTCTTTCTATCAAGTCACTATAGAACCAATTCGTTACCCCAGGATACGGCGAGTAACCTTAAGTGGCTAGCAAAAAAATAAGCGCACGGAATTGAAAGCATTGCTTAAATCAATCAAGTTTGTTTAAAGGCAATCACATTTGAATATATTGGGAATTATTTGGGCACGAATTTTATTTTTACCTGAGATTTACAAGACACTTTTATTTCTTCCTTCCTTAAGTACGGATAAATCACTAATGTTGTATTGTAAAATGGTGAAGTTTTATTTAAGATTCTACTTATTTACATATTGAGTTTTTTTTACGTGAAACTGAAACTAACAAATGAATTAAAACGATGATAAACTAATGTTATAGAGTTGTACATAACAAAAATATAAGGGAGATTTTTTGTAACATTCTTTATTTCTACAAAAAATACTTTAAATATGTGTAGTGAAAAAATAATTAAACTATATTTTATATACATTAATATTATACGTTGGACGTCACTAAAAAAATTAAAAGATTTACATTTTAGCAACATCATAAAAATATCGTAATGATACTAGAGTACTTAGTCAGAAAAGAAAAAACACTATGGAGAAGATTGAAGATACTAGCTAGCAATGAAGTCACTTGACCTTTTGAACGCTGGCTCTTAGCTCTTAGCAATATAAATTTTACAGTGAACTAAAGACGCTACTTTGATTGAGTAAAGATATACATAGTACTATAATATTTATAAAGTGTAATCTTATATAAATATACCCATAAAAACCCTATGCATATGTATTTTAAATAAATAAGTAAAACTAAATCAAATAACTGCAGTGATCCATCAAGGGACACGAGATTGGTACAAAAGTTATTACACGTGAAAATGAAACTATTCTCTGACTGACCAATGTATCTGGATTGAGCTTTCAATAGACACATTTCATTTACACACACACACACACACATAAATAAAAACATTCAATTCAAAATATAGTGAAAAAAGCAATACTAGTTTACAATATAGAAATTACATTTATTTCCTTACTTATAAAAACCATACATACATACATCTTCTAAGTTAATCGAACAAATATTTTAAAAAGTTTTTCAATTTAAAACCGGGGACAGACTCGCTTAGTCTCAGAGAGCCACGCTCGGGCAAACGATTGCGAAATGCCAGCTACGAGTACGTCGGTCTGTACCTGCAAAGTTTCTACATATGTAAGCTACTACTACCAAAAAACAACTTGACTTACATACAACTGCATTTCTAGGTCCTATTCTTAAAATATTCTATTTATAGAGGAAGATAAAGTATTTTAAGCACTTTAATAATGCACTTATATACTTATATAAAAGATCTTATTTAAATTTAAGCCAGCTATGGGTTGCAGTTTAAATGCTCTTATGACTGCATGCGAGACTGTTCATGTTCCAGCCATTTACGAAATTGAATTCTACGAACTGCAGCCGCTGTTTGTTATGAGAGTATAATATTTTACTTTTATTTTTAGTCCGTTTTCATCTCAGTGAAATCTAAAGGATATGAATATATTACACTGTTATTAAAAAAATATATATATTTAAGGGGAGTTTCTTTTAGTCGTCATGTCACTTCACGTGTTTTAATTCGCGAGATGTCGGGATTGTTATAAAAACATATGTACATCTAACTCATGAACAATAGTTGTGAACTTAAGGCTGAGCTCATTTGAGAGACAGACTATTATAAAGTCATCTTGAATATTTCAGAAAAGCATCGACAATGGTTTCAACATTACAAGTTACCGACTGGCAGCTCAATGAAGTTTCAGTAAGATTAGCTCAGGGCGAGATTATGTTTTTGTGGCTCTTGATACAAATATTTATTTTAGTATTTTCCTTCTCAGAGAAAATTATATATATTGTACACTGTACGCATACTTATATATTTTCTAAGAAAATAATGATATAAAAAAGGAAAAATATTTGTTATAACAAAAAACTTATCGTTACACAATTGGTTCATTGAAAAAACAACGTCAGTAATGTTTTCTTTGAGATTAAAAAATATGTATTTGGTAAATATCTAATTGATCACAAACAAGTCATTCACGAACGACAAATAAATAGTTTTAATGTCAGATAAAGTATGTATAGATATAAATATTTTATTTTTTAAGACTTATTAAACTCTTTAATGAGCTTCGCGTCATCATTGTTGCGTTCGTCAATCTATGTTACATTGGTATTTCGTCGCTCATTCACTGAAAACTTTTCATAATTAAAAACAAAAGAGAATTACATGAAAAAAAATCCCTTTGTTACTTACTTCATTGCAACAAATACGAAAATAATAATATAAAAAGTAAGCTGTAACTCAAACAAAACATCAAGTGAACAAACAGTGTGGGCTCAACTGGGTGAACTTGTGCGTGGTTATAACTGGCTCGTACCCGCTACACGGCCTGTTTGTATTATGAACACTTTTATAGAAACTTTTTAAACTCATAACTCACGACCATGTGGGAAATTATGTGGAGTTTAGAATTTAAATATACTGGCTAATAGTCCGTGATATTGCTAAGTGTGCGACAAGGATTGTGTTAGTGTTTCGAAACACTTTTATATGTGAACTATAATAGTTATCAACTAACTTCATATATACGAGTATACTTCTGCCTTTTCTTTTATTTGGACGGCTTATTAATATTATTTACGCAAAGCTAAAAAGGTACAGACTAGAAGAACGATAGACTATACAATATTTTTTTTATTAAAAAATCCACACAACAGACAAAGGGTTTAAAAAATCTAGAACTCAAAAGTTTTTTCGATAAAAGTTCTACTTCAAAGCCAGTTCAATTGAAAAAACATTTCAAATGGTTCATACAAACACAAGGAACAGTATGTACAAAGCAGTATGTGCGAATATTACTCAGCGGTTATCAGTTACAGAAGCGAATTGCTATGACTTCTCTTGGGCTATTGTACAGCTTGAAACTTGAACGGAATATTGTTATGTTACGTCAAAGTTTTCTCGTGAATACTGTAACGTTCAAAGACACTTTATATTCAAAGAGCACATAACAGCTCGTGCAGGTACCTACTGTACACTCACCAACTAACTTACCTATGATTTAATTACCCCCACTGACAACAGTCTGTTTGTTGATATCAATTAAACGATAGAAATATATATATATAT
>DVQO01000391.1:0-18013 GCA_018231785.1 Danaus gilippus | reverse complement strand
TGTTGTCTTCGCGAAGGATAATATTTTATTTATAAAATACAAATATGTCATAATAAATAAGAATAATGCATTACCTGACATTTTCATAATAAAAACAAAAATGAAATAACAATAAAAATTAATCTTCCTTTTCCTTTACAAAAATTATTTATTTCATTAAAAAACGTAATTTTCAATAACCTTTTATAACAAAATAATGATGTTTTAATTTTGTAGTAAACAACTTCGCCTTTTGTATTATTAAATAATATATAAAATACAAATATGCACTGAACCATTTAAGCACACCACAAATTATTATTAATAATACTAAGAAAATAAAGTGATTTGAAAAACATTTTACATAAAGGTACTGTGAACTTATGCTACCATAAAATGCCGTATAGTACTTTGTACCAGGGTTCGGGAGGCTGGGGCTTATAATATTCAGAATTTGGGATCAATTCTGCATCATCGACGGGGCTGTCTTTGAACATGTCGACGTAATACTGCATCCCATATCTCCATATAGCGATATACGGGAAATAAAAAGCGAGGAATAATAAGAACTTTATGTAAAAATTGAGAAAAATGCGGCCTATATATAAAGCGTGAATCGCCTTTAAAATGTTCAGTAAACTAAACTTCCATTTCGCGACAAAAGGTAGGCTTTTGTATGTCGGTGCTGACTCCAAAGTATCGTAATCGTGATAGTACAGGATCCTTTTCGTGTTCTTCGTAAGACCATCTATAGCTGACTTTTCTATTAACATACTAGAATCAACACCTGAAATTAAATATTAGCTTTCATAACTTAAGTTTTTAAATATTTTTACATAATCTTAATGACGGCATCATAACCTTAATATTTTAATTCCGCTAGACCTCTTTTCGAAAGACAATTTTATTTTCAGTCTTATATTCCGGCCCCCGAATATTATTTTTCTATTAAAAGCAATAAATAGAGTATATAAAATACAAGCTATTAACCTTCATCAAGTGATCTTCCCCTCAAACACTTTTTGATCCTATCTTGTAACGCTATCCTCTCTTCCTCTGTAGAGACGTACCCAGGGACATTGGCTAGATACTTGGTCGTGTATATCAATGAATTGGATTCTAAGGGAGTGAGAGTAGCGCTCAAACCTCCGATCATTACACGCGACATGTGTTCAAAATATTCTGGCACATTGTCCAAACAAGGAGTATAAACACGATCCAATATTTGCTTACAGACTTCCCTCGTCTCATGCACCGTAGCTCGGCAAATATTATACCTATAAGATATTTAAAGAGAATTTTAAAACAACATTAGTAGCTTAGTATGTCGTACATACTAAGTAAATTAAGAAAATATTATACATCGTCAGGGACAGTGCAAATCTGCGTGAATACCATTGGATAATTCCGCGTCAGAAGAAAGTTTGGGCTGAAATATTTTCTAAATTAACGACGTTTAAGGTATTTTTTTTTTTCACAATTAGTCATAAATTAAAAACTAAATAATCCAATGGTATTTACGCGGATTTGCATTGTCCCCGACGATATATTACATAAAACTTTATCGTACCTATCTTCCAAACCAATCATATGCGCGATAACTCCTAACATATGATTGAAAGCTTCCCAATCTCCTTCTTCTAGTTGCGTCACAGTAAATAAATCTGGCTTTAAAATGACGAAGCCTATAAACCCAAACAAAGTCAAAGCCATATCCCTCTGTGACACAATACCTTGTCCTTTCATTTTTGCTGCACGACTAGCTCGAAAATGTCTGATTCTTACCGTGTGTAAGGATTTCCATGACCTAAAATTAATGCACCATTAACAAATCATTTTATGAGGAAAATAACCATCGACGGTGTTACAGTAGTATACCAACAAGGATCCCGGCTTCAACTCATCAGTATACCACGTGAATATGTGCAAAAATGTTGAAATGTATCGCCTATACGCGGTAAACTCTGAGTTGGAACGTCGGCTTCCACATAGGACCTTCAGAATAGATGGAATAGCGAACACACTGATTAAACCAGGTATTAATGACAATGATAACATGAATGAATAGTCCCGATAAAATCTCTGCCCCCTGCGAAAAAAGAAAAAGATATTTTATCAATTATATAAAAAGAACAAAAAGATAACAATCAATGTCCAATGTACTAGAATAGCGTGTGTGCTTACTGCTTATATTTTTTCTCATCAAACCATTCAGGCAGCTTGAACTCCAAATCCTCCGGTGAAACATTATCTGCTGGCCTTTCGTGAGCTTCATCGCTAAACAAACCGTTTATAAATTCATCCACTAAAACAAAATAATAATAATAATTTATTAACACCCATGAAATAAAGTACATAATTTGTTTTTAGCTTAATAACTAAATCTAGGGTTATCACATTGTCATCTTTTGTAGTAGACCTCTGTGTCGAAAACTAGTATAAATTGTGATATTAGAGTCAGCGATTCCTCTACAATTAATTGCGCACTAGATTTTTAAAAACGGAATGATTTTAAAAGTGTTGTAAAAAAAACAAAAGTTTATATAAAAAAAAGAAATGAAGAGAAAAAAAAATAAAAAGCAAACAATTTAATCAACTTAAAAATAGTTTGTGTGTGTGTGTGTGTGAGCGTGTGCGCGTGTGAGCGTGTGCGCGTGTGCTCACCAATACCAATATGGGACCAAATATTATTCTAATGTTTATAATGAGAGAATTCTCAGAGTTGAATCAGTTAGTCTCTTTTTTATTTAATGCTATATTTTCATTCGCACTAGAATTGTGGAATATTTTGCCAATGTTAATGTTTCCAATTACCTTGTTCTTAAAGACATTTTTTCTACTTGTCAGATGTCGACAAATCTTACTAAAAATTGGAAAGTGACAAATTAACGATCAGCCTTCCTTTATCTGATTAAAGTTATGAACGAAAACGGATTATTAAAGATATAGCATAATGTAAATATGTGATAAAAATAATTAAAAAATTCCACAGTATTTGTGGACAAATGAGTAGATAAACCAGAGAAAAACAAATCTTAATGTTTTAGAAACAGCTGTTGCATATATCTCTTCTTCTTCCGACGTTTCAGTTTATTTTTATAATATCTTTAAAAATAAATAGCAATAAGTCGTTTACGATTTAAAAGTAAAAAAACAGCATACATGTGCACCTGCTCTAATACCATTAAGAAACTTACTTTTTTAAACCTTTTGCTTATTCTAAACAATGGCTTAAACCCTTGCAATCATTTATCGATAGTTTGAAAACAATCTGCTCGTACATTTATAATTTGATTACTGAAAGAGGTTGACGAAAGTTCAAAATATCTTAATGTTAATAATAATGCGAATATTTTGGTTCACATTAATTTTAGGCGGAAGTTTTGCTGACTGGGTAATTTATAATCATACTTTTTGAATCCTAGTCTTTGTCCTTGAACACGTTTATTTTCCCTCCATACGTAATAAAGTGAAATGAAACTATGTTTTTCAGATATACTAATTGGTTCTATTATTGTATTTTAAAATTCTTAAGAAGTTTCGATTGCTTTACAATAACCGTGGTCAATGGCAGAGGAGATGAAATTACAATTATAGTATTTCTAAAAATATAGTATCATATTAAATGGACTCAAGAAAATCTTAACTTTACTTTAAAATATAAATAACTTATTTTAGATTATTATTAATAGAATTATTTTTATTAGGTGTCTGAGTGGATGACTCCAGTGGAAAATGAATTGTAAGTATTAATTGAGTTAAATATATATTTATTTATTTATTTTGTTTGGTACAGTTACAGATTACTTAACATATTTAACAATAAATCTGCTTTCCAATTACAACAGTACACAGCACTTCAGTGTGTAAGAGATGTAAATAATATTATATTCATTGCTAAGCTTATGAATGTAAGTGACTCTCATATGTAGAAATCTTTCTCTCCAAAATATTTCTCCTGTACTGCCGCAATATTGTTTACAATCATCGTGTTTGACGTCATCGGTAATTTGTTCTCTTTGTATCAGGAAAATTTGGACAGTCATTTTAAAGCTGATAATGTTGAAGTTATCGTATGAATTGTGCTATAATTTTTATTAATGTAATCTGAGATTTTTGTTAGAGCCTTTAAGGACAATCTTTTCGAGTGTGGAGACTTTAACATCTCTTTGTGCTAAAGGCTACTTGGTTGAAATGAATATTACAAATATATTATACTCAAAATAATTATTAAAATAAATTCATTTTTTAGCAGGGAGTTGATTCCAGAAACGGAAAACGATACCATAACATCATTTGCAGTCGATAAATCAAGAGTATTGCCATCTAATTACAACTACATAACAAATGTCGCAAATTTGAAGAACAATATTCAAAGCTACAATGACTTATCACCAAAATATCTTAAAAATAAATTAGAGGAAACTCTAAATAATGCGAAAAATTTAGCTGCAGTTCTGAAAAAACAAATCTTGTTTTTGGAGGACCGGGAAAGGACTTTGAAGCAAGCTATCGTAGATGGCAAGTAAGAATAAATTTATCTTCACTTAAAATGATTTTTTTCTTTTTAAATCTAATGCTGCGTAAAGCAATATAAGACTACTAGATAAATTATACATATTCTATCTAGAATTTATTTTTAATAGAAATTATAGTTTACTTTGTTATAATATTATATAAATCATAAATTAACTCGACATTTACTAACCCTAATTTTAGATCAGGCGTGACAACCCTGACTGTGACGTCAACTGGTCGTGCCCTCCATTCTTACATGATCAGGGATGGGTTTTGGTCGTTGTGTGATGGAATAATACAATATCCGAACGTACCAACCTCTAACACTTATACAGATTTGTACTCAGTTCCGAGATGTATTGGGCAGGAGGTAAGACGAGTACAAGTACCCTAAAACTTTAACAAAATTTTCACCAACTACCTGCACTTAAAGAAATTAACTTTGACTTTTTTGAATTCGTCATTTCGGTTAGGCTAAGATCTTGATACTTAAAAAGGTTTATATGTGTATGCAAGAAAGAAAATAAAAAGGAGACTCCCGTCTCCCAAACTAGAAACTTGGTTTAAGCAACGTTCCATTGTTTTGTAAAAAAGACCGAAATATTACCAACTCGTATGATAAAAAAACGTATGTCTGTACTGAGTGACGTGAACAAATAATGTTTATCATTTTATTTACAAAAATTATCTTTTTTCTTTATGATAATAAAATAAGTTTTTTTATTATTAAAAGGAACTAAATAAAATATATTTCTGTCTAAACCACATTTACATAATATAAACTGGACGACTGGTGCGGATGTGGTAATATAATTTTAACAATTTTATATACAGGTTACTGCTAAGAAAGATCCGTGCGTGTTTAATTCAATAATACAATACGAGACTATCCCTATAACCAGGCGTTCCTCGTACTATGAAGATAGTTACTTATGTTTGAAGCCTACGTTCAATAACACATTGGAACAATATTTCTCAGTGCCGAGGCGTGTGGTAGACGATACTTGTAATGGTAATTGACACTTTTACTAAGCTCAATTAAAATTTACAATAGAACATTAAAATTCACAAGTTCCATTCACCACTGTGTCTACGTTGTAACTGACAGTTGCAGTTTAAAACGTCACACAACATAGTAACCGTTTCCCGTTTCTCCTTCAATAACCTACGTCTATATTGTGAAAAGATTTATGAATCGAACTGGCAGACATTCGTATTTAGGGTGACGATTCTAACTAAGATTAAAGACACTGCTCACTATCTGAATATAAGGTTACAAGTTAATCTTTTCTTTAAACTAAGATTAAACACACTTTTTAACCTTAGTTAGAATCAAACACTGTTTAATTAAAACACTGTTTAATCTTAGTTACAATCGTCAGAAGAGTGTATAATATATTATATATTCTTTAAAGAAAAGATTAACTTGTAAGCTTAGTATATAAGAGTATATAATATATATAATAGTGAAGTGTGTTTTTTCAGGTATCATCAAAAAATTGACAGACAACGTCTCAGAATGCGGAGTTAGGATTTTATCTGAATACAGTTACTATCCTCAAAACAGACAGACTCAATTCCCTTTGGAGTACTGTACGGAAAAAGATGGCTCTTGCAGACTGATGGTCGGTTGGCACCTCTCCAACAAAACCATAGAAAATTTTGAATTTTTAAAACACGATCCCAATTTCAAAAAGTTTTTTATACAGACCGAACCTCATATGGAACTTTTTATTTAGAAAGGAACTCAATTCCAACAATTTTAAACAAATTTCTTCGGTAGTAATAAAAGTATTTAATATAATTAATTTTTATTTTAATACTCATGGATACATGTTCTCAAATCACGTAAATTGTAATATATTCAACAGAGAAATAATGAGAGTTTAAATAATAAAAGTTAAAAATAAATATCCGCAACTTTAATTGTTTATACTATATAATCATTGAGTTACAAATTATACTTTAGTTTTTAAATTGCAAGCACTTTTTTACTGTAGCTACGTTATAATTCTACAGCCGTTAAAATTCTGGATTCATTTTAAATTTATAAAGCTGCAGTTTTAGGTCTGTTATTCTATCAGTCTTTCGCCAAAGATTTATGATTGAAAAATTAAAAAAAAGATGGAAATCTGATAAAGAATACAACATGTTTTAGGCAAAGTCAAGCCTCTTGCTTAAACGGTAATAAGCTAAACATCAACCAAATACAATGCTATTATCAAAAAGACGTTTTAATTCTTACCCTATATTATAAATAATAAATACCATAATTATCGTCATTATAAATAATGATGTAACTTTTGGTTACACACAGAATTATAAATTAAAAGCGAGAGATTGAGAAAAAAACATTAAGTCTCTCATAAAAAAATGTGACCGTGAAGTTAAAAGTAGAAATAAAAAATTTAAAGATTACTTGCAAACATAAAAACTTATGTACTTACATTACTACATTTTGTTTGCGATTTTATTGATAACATGTGCTTTATGCAACAAGAAAAAAAGTTTTACAGAGTTTACATCACTAATATTAATAAAACCGAACCTCCTAATCTCACTTAATGATTCAAATATTAGATAATAGACATTTATTGATTAATAATTTTCTACATTATTATCATGACGTAGTTTGACATTTTTTTTCGACTTCTTGTTCTAAGAATTAATTAAAAATTGGTTGGAATAAATTTTCATACCACTTTCGGTCCTCAAAATATTTCAAAAGACCTCATGTGTAAAAATTGAAACAAATCAAGAAACACTGTTGAAATTAAGAAAAAAAAAACTTAAAAACGTTTTCGGCCAGTATTTTATTAATAATACATTTTCAATTGTTCTTTCGAAACTTACAATAACAATGCAAATATATATTGAAAATATTACTAACCTGTTAAGTCCATACTCAGGATTTTCTTTATTTGTAACTAATAATAGAAACGAAAAAAGTTTGGAATTTCCTGCTAATTACAATATCGTGATTAGTGTTGTTAATTTATTAATTATAAGCAATTCCCTTATTTTTTACTAATGATAAGTACTGATAAAATAGAGCGATTACTATTTGTATTTTATAGCGAAAGATAATCTATTTTTCGAACACGATCGCTGTCTCTGTGCGCCAACCACTGCAGTGCCTGTGTTGGGTATTGTATATATATTAGCTACCTATCGTACTGATCAACAAGATTACATACTAAAAAATCCTCCTTAGGTAATTTAAAATTTTATTAAATAACACGCGATTGTATTTTACTTATAAGATGCCATATCATAAATTTGGTTCATTATATGCAAAGGAATATGTATCATAGTAAATTTAAGTCACATTAATTTCTTTGTCATATTCTCCTAAAGTTTTTTTTATTATATTTTTTAAGTTATACATCGACCATGATCCATGCCTTACAAATCGTTTATTAAGTATAAGCTCAGTTTATTTTTATACACAATGCCAAGATTACGTTCCAATGTTATTATAATATATAATCCTAATAATCTAGTTTTGTCTCGATAGCAAAATTGGAGAAACTATATTTATTCTGGTCTTAACCTGTTCTTGTAAAACAAGAAATTAGCTTCCTCTTTATATATATATATATATATGTATTTATCATAAACCTCAAAGCAAAGTAATCAAACTCTTATTCAAATCAAACCTTCCAAGTTCCTAGACTTACAACTATTTTTTTCTGCGTATCGAAGTTGCCAGATCTAAATAAATTGAAATCTGACTTTCTTAAAACAATAAAGCAAAAATGGCCCCATAAAGTGTTTAGTCCAAAGCGAGTTACTTTAATGGAAACAGTCATGTGGCCATAAACAAAAATAGTATGTTATGTTATGTTATGTTAAGTTATGTTATGTTAATTTTAAACACAAAGATAGCTGGTGCGTTGTCCATAATATAACTTAATTCCTTTGGTTTTCAGCTTATATTGTTTGGCAGAGAGAATATATATCTTCAATATTTAATGTTATTGTATAAACTTTCTTATTTCATATAGAAATGAATTATCATATTTTTATCCCTTTTTAGGCAGACTTTATTAAAGTCTATATTACTCCATAGACAAAATAAGAAAAAAACAATGAAAAAACAAGATAGTAGGCACCTATTATTGATTTTTTAATTGTAGAAATTTGATTCCTATGACGATAACAACTTATAAAATATTTTTACGTCAAATATGTATAGGTAAAAAACGCCACAATAGTCTGTATCTATGTAAGGCGACATGACATAAGATAATATACTTAATAGTTTATTGATGCCTCTAGTAATGAACAAAATATATAATGTTAATTATTAGCAACTGTTGCCTACATTATATCAACGTCAAAAGTTATTCCATTTAAATATTTAATACTAAGTAAGAATAAAATTTGAAAATATTACAACACATACGTTTATTTCAGCATTGTGTTCTTTAGTCTACAAGTTATAATGTTCCATTTTTTTAATAAAATAATTATTACATTTTAATTGAAATAAAAATGAAATGTCACGTACCTGGTCCGAATGTTAAAGGTTCTGATTTTTTATTTTTTACTTTTATTACATAAATTCAATATATTAAAGAAATGTCTTTCAGTTTTAGCAAGAACTGTTCATGCTTTAGCAAGATTTGGTGATGATTTGTATTTGGAATCCCTCTCAGATTGTATACTATTGAGAACACTCAATGCCTCCGAAAGTGCCTATGCAATGATTAAATTAAACAAAAATTTCTTTTCACATTTTAATCACAATTATTATTGTGTAGACATTGAAGGATTAAAATGTAAAATTTCCATGAAATCTGCTCTCAATGCTTTTAAATCCCCCGCACATATGGATAAACAGGTTGAGAATCTTGAGATTAAACTTGATCCTCACTCTTCAAAATTAATATTTCAACTCAATTGTAAGCATGGTATTGTTAAGACCCATTATGTGTCAATATTGGATTGCAAAGCCATGCAAGCTGTTTACACAAAAGATTTAGTGCCTAACAGGTAATCAAAATGTTCTCTTTTAAATATTTTATATAATGATATAAATATTATTATTGATTATTTTAAATTTTAGAATTACATCATCTCAAAGGCTGCTCTCAGAAGCTTTGGGAAATTTCCAATGTTCAGATGATCAAGTGACGCTAGAGGTGACAAGTGAATCACTTATAATTAAAAATTTTGGTGATACCCCTACAGACATTTCAAGAATTATTAGAAGTCAAGTCACAATTAAACCGTTTGAGTTTAGCAGTTATACTATTGGCACCAACACCAATATTACATTTACTTTGAAAGAATTCAGAGCATTGTTGGGCTTCGCTGAAGGCTTAAATCTACCTGTGCAACTACATTTTGAGATTACCGGTAAACCTGCTGTGTTTATAGTACATAATGGTACTACTATTGAAGCACATTTTGTGTTAGCTACATCAAAACCCGATATAGGAACTCAAAATACATCTCAACACACAACAAATTCAGAACGAAAAAGAAAAGAGAACTCAAATGATAATAATATCTCGGCTAAAAAGGTACATCTAGATGAAGATCTATCAAATCAGTTTCAAGAAGATTCAAATTTGTTTAATTATATACCAAATAACATGTCACAGAATTTGAGGGAAAATGTAAATTTATCACAGAATGCAAGGGAAAATATAAATGTATCACAGAATATGGGAGATAATATAATTGTTTCTCAGAATGCAAGGGAAAATATAAATGAATCACAGGATTTGAGAGAAAATATAAACATATCACAGAATGTGAGAGAAAATTTAGATAATGCAGAAAAGGCAAATTCCATAGATACAAACTGTGATAACATTCCAGCATCACCGACATCCAGAATGAGAATAGCATCAGTATTTAAAAGGTGCTTTGAAAGCACTTTTGATCCTAGGATAATTCATGGTGTAGTGTTAGCTGAGAACTCTGATAGTGACTAATTAATTTTAAAGTGTCTGTTGTGTTATGTTAATATTTAAGGGATAAATAAAATATCTCTTTATGGCATTATAATTTTATAGTAAAAATATACAGACCAGTAAATATAGTACACACTTCACAAATCATTTTAAGGTTTCATTAACATATTATGCAAATTTATTTTTGTTTTGATGCATCACTATTTCTGCTACAGAGGAACTGTTTCAAGTATTAGCGTTTATATAGTAGCTGTTGTATATTAAAAGATATAAACAATTCCCATGGATTTGTTGAAAACTTAAAAAAACAATCATTTTAATAGTAGCTAGCTAATAGGTTTTATTAGCTTATTTAAAGCGATGGTTGCTATTATATTTTTAATTGTACCCAATATAATATACTGATGTTCCTTTTTAATTTTCTATGGGTCAGGTTAAACAATATAAAAAAAAATGTTATAAAACTTGCATTTATTCATTGAAGTCAATCAGTTTTTCATTATTACTAACATTGCATTACAGAAAGACATTGTGGTTAAAATTATCACAAAATCTTAAGTCATATTCAATGTTTCATTGCAACAGTTTGGTAACTAAAATTTATACATATACAAAAATGTTTTTTACCATTCATATGCAGCCATGTCTATGATATACAATTCTAAATAATAGTTTACAGCGATTATATTTTATAGATTCAGTTAGATGATAGAGATCACCAACCAAAGAACAAATGCAGATTTGTTGTATGTAGAAAAGAATGTTGTACACCATTTTGTTATTGTAACAATAGCTATTAAAATGTCATAGAAAAGATGAAGAAGATGTCCAAGTTCTACTTTTTATTTCGTTTTTATAAAATACTGCAGCAATACAATATTATTACAAGTTAGTTATTTTAAATCAATTTTAATATTGTCTCTGGCCCAGATGGGTGGGCGCATACACATACAAGTCATGGTGAGATCTTGCAGTAGCAAGATGCCAAACTATTTCACCAAACACTCACTATCCAAATAAATAAATGAAAAAGGGCACTGTTATTTAAGAACAATCCTCTTGACTCTTTCTCACACACTGTGCTACTTTTCTTTTAAACTCCGAATATGATTCTCTCCATTCCTTCTGTAAAAAGAAAGAGAATGAACTCACAGCTACTACTATGCATGGCATGGTTTATAGCATCAGCTAGTGTGTGCAACCTAAAGTAAAATTAATTATGTCTTGTTTGAATAGTGTCAGATGGCCCTTTTCCAACACAACACTCCTCTGTAAAATAGCCCCACTCCTAAAAACAATCTTCTTGACTTTTCCTAACACATCTGGCAACTTTCTTTTTGAAATCCGAATACCTCTCCCTCCATTCTTTCTGTGAATACAAACAACATGAATATGAGTATACATTAATGACATAATATACATGTACGCCAAGACTATGTTTACAGTTCAGTGATAAATGTGGTATAATACATTTTTCAAACAAGCAAAAGGAATGATTAGAATGATATGTGAATTGATTAACTAGAATACAAGTAAAACAACATTACTGATTAGGTGATGCAAACAAAACTTACTCTATTTAATAATATGCACCTGTAAAACCTATAAAGTCTGTCATACATGTTACAACTTAAACTGAGAAACTGTACTTACAGCAGCATCAACATTGGCAGGACTCTCGTCATTGGGATCAGCGAGCATCGATATTACACTTATGAGGATAGTTTCAACAGTGTGAACTGGCAGCCATCTTTCTGATGCCTTCTCATAACCCCACTTGTCATCTCCCGGTTCATGCAATATTGATATGCAGACGTCACCGTTTTTCTCAACTAAAATTAATACTCTTTTAATATAATATTCATTATTTAAATATAAATAATCTGCAATAGATCATAACTCACTGTTTGGATGCCATATTTCAGTAACAAATTTCATTCTTGGTGGTCTTAAAGGATACTCCTTTGGAAAATGCAAGTGTGCTTTAAAAAATCCACCCTCACTAAAACATACAGAATCTGGTTATTATATGTCCTGCTAGTATGAAAAATATAAAAAAGTGCAGTCTTAACCACAATGGACATGAAATTCTTTGTTTTAATTGACTTGGCAAGGAAAATACAGCACATCTATTACAAAGACTGACCAAGATAAGTTATTTCTAGAAAATCACTCTGTTTTCACATATTTATTTTATAAGTTTTTGTATTATAGATGATATCTAAATTAAGATCTCTAGAAAACTGAATGGATCAATATTTTGGACTTTGCTAATGATTCAAAAATATCTCTAATCAAACTAACTTTTCAGTTTGAGCTATAGACAAATTATGCTTTTTACTTGATGGAAGCCATTTTTTATTCAAGAAGTACTAGTCTCATACCTTAGTATTTAATATTATACTTAGATAATTTTATCTATGGATTTCCATAATAGCCAGATGAATTTCATATGAATTTGGATGAAAAATTTCCTATTTTCTGAAGACCAGTTTATGTTTGTTTTAATAGAATGCTGTATTTTATTTACATTATATAATAGTAAATTTTGTAGATGTTTTTAATCATGCCCAATGTAGCTAAGCCCAACCCAAATTATTCATGAAAAGTTTAAATTAAAAAGCTTGTTGTTATGATGAAATTATAATATATTGATTAAAACGTCAAGCCCAACGTAATGAAACGAAAAACTTACTACAATGTATCAGGAGGACCGATAATAAGAACCTCCCATCTGTATATGTCATTGTCATCTATTAAGCCAGCAGAAAATCCTTCTACTGGATTTTTGTTCAGTTCTGTAAGAGGAAACTCCGTAGTGAATCATCGCATATAAAACAAAGTCTACTTCTATTTCACACTTCATATATATAAATGAGAAATGAAACTTTGCCAAATAAAAAACGCCTCAATTATTTGTCTTTGGTACCTAAAGCCTGTCACTGCAATGCGTATTGATTTTACAAAGCTTGCTTTGTTTAACAATGACGTTCAATAATACATTACTTTAATGATATACCGAAATAACTACCACGCTTCTTTATCCACAAAGAATTCTAAAATTTGACCCGCTAAGGTCAATGATTGCACGAAGAATTATGTCGCTTCACTTTCTTAATGAGACGATTCCTAAAAATACTCAAAAAATTAAATGTGCACCTACCTGCTAATTGCTTTTTTAATAAAAGCGAAGACTGTGGCTCTGACATTAATTACAATTATGAAATTTACCCTGACGACACGAAACAAATGATTTTTCACAAAAGATGGCTGGCTGAATTTGTGCAGGTTGTGAAACATATGAGATGTGCTTGTTTCCGGTACGCCAATGTTACCACTTCCTTGAACCTGCGCAAACAGATAATTTAACTAATAATCGATAAACATACAATACAAAATCTAAAAATTTAACTTTAAATTTAATATTTATTATTTAAATACTTAATTAACAAATATTTTAAATATAATCTTAAAGTTCACCGTCTATTTCGAGGCTAAAATGTGGTGAATATATGAAAATAAATTATCCAAAAAAAGAAGTAACTAAAATTAAAAAAATAAATTTCTTTATATTTAAATTTTAACCATGCGAAAATATATTTATATGAAATAAGCAAGTACATGAATTATAAATAGAACATTCTAATGTTACTAAAAATCAGGTTTCTTTTAAGATAAAAGAGATAACTTCCAATGAATGTTATATATATATTTTTTTTAATTTAAACGTTGATTATTTGGTGTTAAAATATGTATGAAAATAACTTCTTACAATTTATTTCCTTATATCTTATCGTCTGTCTGGTTAAACAAGTCTTTCGTTCTGATACTTCTATATTTTTTGAAATATATTAAGAACTTATGGAAGTTAATTAATGAATGTAGTCATAAACCTTTCGTATTTATAAACTATTTTCAAAAGCTTTGACTCGACCTTATTTATTTTTCAAGATTTACGAAATTTTATTTATATAAAGACAACTCGCACCATCCTAGCTCTTAGCTTCTAGTCGCGACCTTGTTCACTCACAAATCCCTCTATACATAGTTCAGTATAATATCGGCACACGACATTGGCGAAATCTGTAAGGAAACACCAATAACTAAAGAAGAAGAAGACTAACCCACCCAAGATGTCAGATGTATTTCCATTTCTGAGAATATAATGAAAAGAAAGAAATCTTCTGAACTTAGTGGATGTATAGGGAAGGAAATAAATAAATTTCATGATGCATACTTTTATTTAGTCTTGTCGTAGTTGTATGAAAAGTACTACCTATCTTAAAATTTAATGGTTTTTTAGAAGTTGGATTTTAAATTGATTTAAATAAAAGAATAGATAATATAAAGTATATTTTATTGTAATTCACAATATTCACTGAAATTTTGCAAAATAAAAATGTGGAGTTATTTGATTATGGAATAAATTTAAAATATTTATTCACTATTTTTGTTTTTTTGATTTCTTAACCGGTGGGTCTATCTCGCCATTAGTTAGAGGTTTTCTTTTCTTTTTTTTGTTTTGCTCTTTACTTGGTTTATTTCCATTTTCAATTATCTGTTTGGATTCTTCGACATTGTTAGTACTCTTAGCAGATACTTTGAAGTTTGTTAATGCACTGGACATTGATTCAAAATCAAGTTGGGACTCCTGATTACATTGTGTATAAAGATTTTTCATAACATTAAGTAATTTCTTGAGTGATTCAATGAAATTAGGTTTAACTTCCATCTCATTGTTCTCAAGTGTGGCTGTAAAAGATTCTTTGAAATTTCTCTCTATATTAGCTAACTCAGCAAAACAGCTTTCAGAGATAGGCTTAAATCTTTTCATTGATAAATAGAAGCCAGATAGGAGTTGTACCCCTTCATTCCGTTTAAATTGTCTCACTTTGGGATTAAATACATTTTTCACTACAATTGAAGCTAATTCGTATTTACCATGCCATTCTAATTGTAGAATATTATGGAAGAAAATAATTGGTAATAAGCAGTTACGGTTGTGGAAAAAACTATCAATAGTTTCTTTCAGAAGGTTATTTAAGGTAGATATTTTATTCTTTTTAGGTGTATGGGACACTTGGGCTTCGATTTTTTGAGAACAATTTATTATAAAAACTGAAAAATATGTTAAAACATCACCAAGAGCCTGGTACATGAAGTGGGATCGTTCTCCCTTTTCAATTACGGATTTCAAATAAGTGGCCAAAATATCATGTGTTATGTCGCCAGTTGATGCGAACTTCTTTATTTTCGATAGACCCTTAATAGTTTTCCGTACTCTATTTTCCAGTTCTTTAAACTGATTATCTTGCATGCAAAACTCCAGACATCTAGTCAATGGAGCGATCATATTTAGACATATGTCCATTGCCGGATCCTTTTCCAAATAGATGTCAATTAAATCTAGTACCTTGATTCTAAAATCTGAAAGTGATTTTTTATTTTTGCGTTCCTTTTTAGTTTTCTCTTTTTTGCCTTGATGGAACTGTTTGAATGCTTCAGCAAGAGCCGCGTCAAGTTTTTTGCCTTCCTCTTCAGTTATCATGTCGGCGTCTATACTTTCGACGTCAGTGTCGACAGTTGTATTCCCAAGAGCCTTCTGAATGGCCATTCGTAATTGATCTGGTGTGTTTAAATCCTTCTCATCATCATCGTCATCATCGTCATCCTCCATTTCACTTTCACTTTCTTCGCTATCACTTGGTTCACCATTTGCTTCATTTTCTTCATTATTTTCTTTTCCTTCTTCATCAGAATCATCTAATTCTCCTTCGTCATCCTCCATATCGCTTTCTTCTCCTAACGGATTAGCTTCACTCTCTGGGTCGAGAACCGAAACAATTTGCGCTATGGAGGATGGGGTTAAATACTCCCATAAAAGTCTGAAGACACATTGTACTACCGAGCGCAAAACACTTGATTCAATCGACAAAATCGACAGCAAAACTTCAGTCACAACTTCTATCCACTCAGGTTCCTCTTTAATTGAATTTTGTTTCTCACTTGTCTTCGCTTTGCTGTCCTTCATATAATGCTCGTAGCAACTTTTGAGTTCTATAATAGAGCTGGAAGCAATTTTCACGTGTGACGGTTCCGAGAAGAGGAACAAACCGAGCTGGTATAGTAAAATAAGAAAGACGTTCTCAACCTTCGACTTGGATTCGTTCTTTTCTATTTTGCCGCATACTATTGTCAACATTTCCCAGCAGTCCATGTTCTCTTTGTCAAACTGTTTCTCGAGTTTTGATCGCACCTTTTCTTTGGTCATCATAGACGTAATGAAACTACTGAGTGATGACAACACTGTTACCAAACCTTCGACGTTTGAAAAACGAGATGTGAAACATCGGTAGAAGCAAGATTTTATAGACCCTGAAATTATTAAAAAATATTGTTTATGAACCAAATATATAATTATTTTCGTTTATATTAATAAAATCTTAAAGTCAATTGTCACTGAACATGTTTTTTTCCTAAGTATAATAAAAACAATAATCGTTTGAATAAAACTTTTAAAACATATAATGAAAACTACTGAAAATAATGAGCTTATATTTGGGTTGTTTGATTGTTAATTTATCTAAGTAATAATTTTAATTGTTGAAGAGAATAATTACCTGCTAAGCTACTGCTAACGGCAACGCTTTCGTCACCACCGATTTTGAAAAATCCAAAGCACATAAGCAATTGCATGTATTTTATTTTAAATTCAGTGTCATCCTTCACAGCTTCATGACTGACAATGTATGATATCAATTCAGCTGCCTTAACCCTTTCATTATTGTACCAGTTCCTTTCCACATCCTCTTTAATTACTTTCTTGGAGGAATTGAGGAAGACCTTCTTCAATGATTTCGCAATTTTCTTGAGTCCGTCAACATCTAGACCAGCAATAATAGATTTAACAACTGTAGATCCAGTTATCTCAGTGAAATTAATTTCACCCGGGCTAAATAATAACTTATCCAAAGTTTTTACTCTTATTTTGCTATCAACAGACGGTGACTGTAATACCTTAGCTAGAGACAAAAGGACTTCTTTTTGTTTTTTAACCATTATTTTGGAATCATCTTCATTGTCTCTCTTATTCCTTATTTTGCTGGCTGTCTGTAAACCTTTGAACCAGTCCATAAACAACTTGAAAAAGTTGTCACTCAGCAGATCAGGTACGACTTCCACATTATCTTTCAAATTCAGGAGAACAGTATTCAAAATATTTAATGAAACCAACTCTCTGTTCCTGTTATGTTTTATAAGATGACTGTCAATTTTATTCCAAAACAGTAAAAGATGTGGTGAGTTAGCAATCTGTTTACCAAACTCCTGATATATTGGGTGGCTTAATGAATTGAAGTCTATGCCTGTCTGGAAATAATAATTTATAAAAATTATTCCATATGAAGTGGCAGTACTGATTATCAGAGAAAGAATTATTATTTTTTTTAAGAGACTTGGATTTATTTTATTAAAAACTTAATTATTTAGCAAGAAAATTTTTCATCAGATGTTTCAAAGGCTCATAACATTACTACTTCTACCTGGCAATTTCCCGGCTATAGCCAGGGTCTGTCTTACATGTTGTGAAT
>DVQO01000390.1:0-18013 GCA_018231785.1 Danaus gilippus | reverse complement strand
CATTCTCACCGATGGTGCAAGGCGTGTGGTGTCCACTTCACTTTCCCATTCCCATTGATGGCTCAGAGTCAGCATTCCCTACTTGACACAATTGTTATACCGAAAACTTAATATCGGGTTATGCTTACATAACAAACTAGTAAATTTGTCTACATGCATTCGGTATGCAAACAAATATATGTCAATAAAGGATGAATTAATTCTTATTAAACAAAGAAAAAACCTTTTCTACCTTACGGCCCTCCACTAAATCCTGGTTGATGAATTTAGATTAGACTAATTAGTTATAAAATTAGCACTATTGTAAAATAACAACATAGTTTTTGTTACAAAGGACAAATAGTTTAAATACATTTGTCAGTCGTAGATATATAAGAGCCAAAGTATCAAATGCTCGTATAACAAGCACATTGTTTGATTGTAAACACTATGCTATGGCAATGGAGGATCTTTATGATAAGATGTGGCAACTATACGAGGATGGGAATGAGCCAAATCACGTTTACGCTTTTAAGTAACACCATAATGAGCTACGTAAATTTCGTAAGTCTTTTTATGTTTAAAAAATGCAAAACCTCTATTTATAGTACTTGTAGTGAACATATAATTATATTTTTTATATCATCACTATTTTTTCCTAATTTGACCACATAAAATAATAAAAGAAGTTATTATTATATGAAATGATATGTTGTAAATTTTGAATATTCAAAATGTATTATGGAATGTAAACTGTGTAAAAAAACAGTTTTTACGTAACCTCTTTGTATGATGTTATTCCATACTACTAATGAAAATAATTTACAAGTTCCATTTCTCCCGAGAGGAAATTCACTATGTAAAATTGTTGCCAGCAGGTGGATACTGGACTGTGATCTTTGTTGATAGAACTATTTATAACACTCGTAGATCTTTTATTTTGAAAACTCTTTATAATTTGCTTTATTTCATAAAATGATAATTTGTGTCACCAAAAAGAGTAATAATTAATATCATGTTTATATGAAATGGAATCATTGGGTTTATTTTCAGGAATAACTAATGAAAACATTGTTATCTGTGGCATCTTTGTACATACTCCGCATGCTTAAAATGAAAGTATTATACACTACAAGTGCTCAAAACAATATTTTAATCTATCAAATTCCTTGTTAGCAGTAACATATTAACAGACTTCATTCTGTTTTTAATTGTTTAGAAATTACAATAAAGTATTTATTATTTCAGACTTTACAACACCGTTTTGATCTGAAGAATCGGAGCGAAATTCGTCCTACGAAAATTTCAAGATCCTATATAATGAAGCTAATAATGTGTTTCGAAAGTATTGAATCAACTCACGAATTTCTAATTAAAATGAACGGTTTTATTAATAATACTTGCATGGAAAAAGACAAAAAAATGTGTTCTATAAAAAAAACCTATATTTACTTAACGTACTTCCAAAATAAAAAGATAGAATAAACTTTCACCCTAAAATTTTTTATCAGTTTAACAATTTGTTATTTCCTGAATTAATTGTGATAAAAAATATTACTTATATTTTGAATAATTTATTAACACCTAATAAGGCAAGTACCTTAGGTCAAATAATATTTTGTAAAGTTTAAAATTACTGCTGACTATCAGCGAAATTATTGTTTATTGATTTTTAACCCATCGGCTTATGTAAATTGTAGAATGTTTTGATATACTATTCCTTTTTTTTGCAATATATTAGATGAGATGCTTTACAGTGTGAAAGTTTAGAAAAAAAAATCATAAAATTAGGGAAAATTAAAAAAAAAGTCCTTACTAACATAATTATCCCAGGAAAGTTTTGGAAAGAAAACACATTATTTTAGTGAATTGTTGATTTAATGCATACCCGTTTTAACCTACATTACTAGTAATAGTCTAATTATAATAAGTAAATTGAAATGACATGTGATGTTTTAGACATTAAATATCTTAAGAATAAGAGCAAATGCTGTTAGTATCCAAAGACCCAACATGTTACAAAACTTTGATAAGACAATTTAACACTTAAAAACGTTTCCAAATTTTTAAGTGTATAATTTGCACTATATCAGCATCATAATTATATTGTATTTCGAGTTAAGTGGTCGTTTGCTACTTAATTTTTCAATGAATCTTCTCATGAGCTAAAAAGTTACTTTAAAAATCACAATACAAAACTTCAGGCCGATTGTTAATGGAATAATGAGGAAAATAAACTGATTAGTGTAATCGTTTCAAATAAAAAATGTGTCTTATTTATCTTATAGATCATTCTACGCGATACATTTTTGCCCCCATCCTTTCTTCCCTTTACATGTATTTCTTTATTAATATGTATTAGATTCCATTTCATCAAAAATGTTAGGCGTAATTGTTGATGAAATGTTATTATACAATATCACTGTACAATTTATCAACGATAACAAATTTTTGTTTGATCATATCAATAATGTACATACATAACTTTATTTAAAGATTTTAACAGAGTAATAGTTCATGTTATTTAAAGACTTACATACATAGATATTATATCTAATTGTTAAAAGTCAGATATTATTATTTACATAATAAGCCAATGATATCCTTTTTAAGTCTTTCTTATATTTCTCTTTCAGTTTTCAGATTTTGATTCAAAATAACATTTTGGTTTGCGAATCCTTTCCCAATGCTGTAAGTATAAAATTGTGTTGGCAACAGGCAACCCAAACGTTGATAATACTATGCGATATTAATTACTACATATAACAGTTACGACGGTATTCATGGTGGTGATAAAAAATTTTGCTATTCATAGATAGCACGTTAAAATCGAAACAATTTTATTGATATCACCAAGCTATCGATATGTAAGGGCTAACAGGCGTTGTTTATTCACAGATCTGCATTGTTAGCTTAAAATTACAACTCTAAACATGTCTAGCGTTCTACAATCTAATTAATATCTACTTTAATTTCTAATTGAGGTAATACGTTAATCACATTAGATTATTTTATCTACTTTAAGGCAGTTTGTTGTCGAGACAACGACACTGTTGTTTTATTAACTATTTATGATGAAATTTAAAATATAGATAAAAAATGACAAACATTTTTTACTATATATGAAATTATAATTAAAACGTAATGTAACTTTCAGTGTTTAATTCTATCATTATGTTAAATGTTAGCGTAGAATTGAATTGAAGTGAATTAGATAGAAAAATTAAAGTAATATGTGAGATATGGAAAAAACAGAAACAAATGTAAATGCGAAGAAAAAGGACTTTTTACGTCCGGTACTCTCACTCACCGTATGTTATGTAGATATTGAAGCTATCAATATCTACAAATTCGTCTTACTCCACGGACGAGCCAGTCTGATTATGAGGTTTTTATAATTTAGACAACTATAATAATATAAAATAATGAAATTATCATCAATTTTTTAGGTAATAAATTTGATGTAACTATTAAAGGACCCCGACATAAAGTTCCATAACTCTTTTATGTAAACTCATATTTAGTATACTTATAAAATTTAACTAAAAGAATTATGTTTAATAGAAGAATATTTAATGAAGTAAGTGTAGAAGCATTTAGACAGTTTGAAGTTGCAGTTTTAAAACTATTTCCAATTTAATCAAAAAACTTGACAATTACAATCCACTTTGTCAAGCAATACTTTAACATCGACGCCGTTTCTAGATTACTTATTTTTTCACTTTTCATAAAATTAGTAAAACATTATATTTTATTGTGTATTGTGCGTTTGTGTAAGGCATATTAGACAAATAATCTATTTTTCTGACTTATAATCGTAATCATAATTAATTTACACTAAATTACATTTCTTATTTGCTAATATTTTTAAACATATTCTAAATGTACGGTGACAAATATAATACAAGGGAAGAATTATCAGATTATTTAAGACAACCATCGTATCGAATCAAGTAACACAATCAATTAACGAGGCTGAATTACATTCAATAGAAAGCGTTTAATATTTTAAAGTGCACTAGTTATTAATATTGTGTTAACATTAAATTCTTAATATAAAGTGCATGAAAATGTAGTTACTTTGGCTGAAATACTTGCTAAAATACAGTATTATAATACATCAAATTGTTTCTTATGACTTAACCAGAACTTTAAACTTGGTTACAAAACTCACTATAATGTAATATTTAAAATAAACTTTAATTTATAGCAAAATGTTAGATGGTATTAGTTACTTGTTATTAATTTATCATCTAAAGTCTAGCAGTTACTAACAGTATGCTTAAAGTCGTTTTGTATAATATTAAAAATATTATATATTACACAATAAACAATGTGTTATGTTTAATATAACTACTTATATGTAAAGCATTATTCGACCTGACCTCAAATAATTTCAATTGCTTGTAGTTTCTCTTGAATGGTATTAAGAGTTATTTAATTTCTTTTAATTCTAAAAAAAATACAAAAGGGACTACGGCTTTCATGATTAAATAAGTTGCCAATTTTTTGACCGAAAATATTGCTCAAAAGATTCACAATTAATCCTCTTGTGGCAATAATTAACTCTTGGTTATTAAAATTGCAATATATTTTATACTATGCTAACCATTTAAATGCAGATTAATCGAATCAAGATTTTTTTTGTTTACTCTTCTTTTTTCCCATACCTCTATTTATTTTCCTATTTATGGTAGCCAATAAAAATCTCTTTAACATATTTTATATAAAAATACAATTATATATTAATCATAATCCTATTTTATATGTGCTTGGAAGAATTAATGTGATGTAATATCCTATACCTTAAATGTGATACTTTATTTGTTGCTCTTGCAATGATTCACCTAGCAGCGATATACTTTTACTCCACCGACTTATACTATACCAGTATTTGAATGCATCAATATTTTTTAACAGAAAATATTACATTTTCGATAAAAAATCTTAATAAATCGCTATAATAAAAATATTATTTTAACCATTGGGAGTATAGGTTTTTGGTATGAAAACTTTCACAAATATAATTTATAATATAGTATTGATAATTTTAACACAAAATTATAAGATAACAAATTAAAAATAGTTGTAACAAAAAAAAAACTGAATGGCGTAAATAGGCAAATAATCATGAAGGAGAAAATGTTTCCCTTTAATTAAAATAATTTGAAAGAATTTATAAAACTTGATTTAAATACCAGTTTAAAAAATTTATAGACAACATAAAAGTTAGATCCTTTTTTGGTGTCTTTTAAAACAAAGAAAAATAAGTTTATTCTTTTAACATATCTGAGATTAGTTCATTTTGATAATGTTAATTTATTTTTGTTTGTTATTCTCAATAAACTAATAAATGAAATAACTTATATGTATTAACTTGACATTTTAACAAATTAAAATTAATACTTTTAATAACTTATATAATTTATGAATATTTTGTGCAATATTTCACTTTAATTTCTCCTTAATTATTATTTCTCACTATTTTATTTAGCGTACATTTAACGTGCCTTCTCGTAGTTTTTAATAACATTATATAAAAACTAAACTTTAATATCAATCTATATCTAACTTTTAATACAATATGCAACCAACTAAATATACTATGTTCTTATATCCCTATTTTGAATATTCCTCATAAGATGGATTTTTTAATTTACTAGATTTCATTGGTAGATATCAGCTTGTACTATAGGTTTTACTAGTAGCTAATATACAGAATTACGCTACTAGCGGCAGTGACGATTTGAACCTGGTTCAATTGAACCCATTTATCTACATTAACATGGAAAATTAAGGAGCACAAATAAAGATATACTCTATTCGTGATCGCGAACCGTCGTCTCTGATATCCGATCTCCTGCGTCTCAGACAATGGAGGAAAACTGTTGTTGATAAAGGAAATGCTTGTGTTGGAGCGTAGGAATCACAATTTGTTGTTTGAACATTATTAGACCTATTAACAGTTTGCCACTTTGATTCCCACATGTAATGCCAGTTCATTTAAGTATTTTCCTAAATCAACAACACGGATTCTAATGCTCAATATGTGGGTTCACTATAAGAGCAATCCGATTAGGAGAAAAAACTTAATTCTTAAAGTAATTAAGCCTGCATCTACCACTAATGAATATTTGAAAGTTTTGCGTTATTTATAGATAAACAATCATGTAATGAATAATAGTTTAAGACTAGAGAAGCACAGATGGGATTTTTGATGAAAAAAACACTTCTTAAAAGATTAATATATATAAAGAGCATCATATTTATTCAGGCACTTCATCTCGTATTTTATATTGTGATGTAATAACCTATTCTTATTTACTAAGATATTGAGGTATTTGTTTAATTTTTAAGTTAGATATCCGGCACTTTGTATTTAAGGCAACAACAATTTACTTAATCTATGCTATAACTTTGTGTTTTTGTAGCTTATTTACTGTAACGAGGTTAAATTGGCAGTTTATTTTATTTTAATATTACCTTTAATAGGAAAAGAAGTATTTATTTAAAAGAATCTTGGCTAAAAGTTTGTAACTGATTATGTTAGGAAGATAGTAACTTTTTATTTACTTAAATATTTTATTATTGTAATGGGAAAAAAACGAAAGCAATTTACGATGCAAACATTATAAAAACAGCATTGAAACATTTTATTTTTTAAACTAAACCTAATATCCGTGATTCGTGTTGTAACTTCTCAAAAATGTTACATACTGTACTACACAACGACTAGTGTTCGAGTTATTGAGGAACTTTACATCTTATAACATTAAATTACTTATTCAATGCAAAATCCTCACCTGTGCTAACTCTAGTGTAAAATACCTTGTATTATACTTTATTGCTTTGACTTGTAATGTGTTTTTGAATTATTCCACCATTATTTATCGTCTATATAAAAATGTAAAAATCATTGATGTCAAAGAGATAAATAACGTATAAATAAAAACCAGACAAGACATGCAAGTTTTGATATTAAGCATAGCTATCTTAATATTAAGGATAGGTAATTGAATAGGTTTGCGAGAATCTGCAATTGGAGCACATTAACGATAAGCAGGAGTGAAATGAATGCCATGACATTTATGTTACAAAAAGGAAGTTGCAAAAAATGATAAGTTCAACGAAAGTACATATTCTACAAATGAATAGTTAATGTCAATTTGAGCATTAGATTACCCATAGTTACAGTGTCCACTCATTTATACCATGAAAATAATAATTTGAAGGTAGAAGTGATAATTTTTTTATTATATTAAGGCCGATTCAAGCAACTTATAATAAAATATAATTTATCTGATAATTTAACAGTAAGCCTAATTAGATCTTTTAATTTTTCAACAAACTATCTCGTCGTTAGTTTTTATTTTTTCTTTATATTCGTATGACTCTTTAACCCTAAGATAACTTATTATTAGTACGGTTAAGTATTTCTATAAAATATTTCTTATATAAGCAATTTTAAGTCTTTTTAGTTTACAACTGTGTCATTTTTCAGTGTAAATTTTCATATCTTTCTGACTTTCAGAACTATCTCTCTGACAGTCTAACAGTTCTAACTTAATTTTACTAGATTTTTCCTAAGTCTACTGAACGGTCAATAGCCTGTGTATTAAAATTATAAATATATAACATTAGCTATCTATATTTATCACAGCTTTTTGTTTCTCGTCAGTAGGCAGGCGATAAGCATACGCCTTGTCTACTGATGGGCCGGGGTCACCGGTCATGTTGGACATTTGTAATTTGAATTCCACGTTTCAAATTATTACACTTTACATGGTAAAAAAATAAGTGGATTTTAAGGAAAAGACCCTCTATTAGTCTTCTTCCAGAAGTACCAGATCGTCAGCCACGACGTCAGAAACGTGTAGATAAATGATCCAGTACATTAGATTAAAGCACACGAAACAAACCGGAAAGACGATACGAGAGTACTTATCTATGTCTGATGGCGTCATACCAAGAAGTTTGCTTATATCCTGTGAAAAAATATAACGTTAAATATTATATCAAACAGAAAATTTTATCTGATAATTGTTTGTGTGTTTATTATACTCTGCTGAGAATGTATTTGGATAATCGAGCTTATAATTAAATCTCAACGACTAAACTTGTCTAGCGTTAGAAATATGCAATAAGTATTTTTGCGTTTCAATAAAAAGTAAAGTTTTTAAATCAGTCTCAAAAAAAATAATACAACTTTATTAATTATAACATCACCTTCCCTGGATGTAGAATGTGTGAATGTGGCCCTGGGTTATCTTCTTCTGCACCTCTTCCACCTCCATTTATAGTATTTTCCAAAGTTCCGCCTTTTGAATGAACTTTAGGATCGTGCACTTTAAAGCGAACTTCCTACAGAATAACATAATTCACATTAATATTTTTATTTTCACCACTACTCTCTATTCAATTTTATATAATAAAACAAACCTTCTACCACAAATTACCACATAATTTAAGAAGTGCAAAGAACTATGAAAATAAAATAAGAATTTATAAAATAGCGTACTGAGGGTCTACCCGGTGGACATCTTCCTAGAGTCCCCAGTTTAGAAAGAGTATGTGGGTCGCCTATGGAAGGACAGTCAACGGGCAATTTCTTCTCTGATGCAATTTTTTGAATCGCTACAAATCTTTGCTTTCTCATTTGTATTCGTTTAGCCATATATCCCACTGTTGCATATTCTGAGAATAAAAAGAAATCTTGTATTTGAGTTCTTATAACCTTAAAATAAAAAAAATAACTATTAATTGTAATTTTATGTTGGGAAATAATATAATGAATAAATTTAAGTAATTACATTTATAGCCAATAAATATTTAAATGGACTTTTTATCGAGCTAATGCCTCCTCCTCCATTTGTGTCTTTTTTATTGTCTACTGATTTCGAACCTTTGTCGATATAAAATTGGTTTCCTCTTTGTTATTAACCAATTTGTCCTAAATTGCTACCATTTAAGTCTATTTAGTGCCATATACCTATAATATATTTAGCAGATATTTTTTAACAACTAGTAAGTTTCTTTATATATATTTTCTTTTTCTTGTCATGTTTTTTTATGAAAAGAAATTCTTAGTTTTTTTTTTTTTAATTTAATAGGTTTAATATGCGTTTTTTTAAGAACGTTACGACTTCGTTTACACTGGTATTGTGGAATAATTTGCCAAAAGTAACGTGTTATGGCTGGTTTTAAACAGTTATATCATTGTGATATGTATGACATCAAAACTATTTGGATGTGTGTTTGAAAATAATATTTTATAGCTTGTTATATTTTCAGATAATTTATTCAGGTCGTTCTCATATAGAAAGATGCAAGTCAGACCAAACCCAAGATTTTTTGGGGTTCGTTACTAAAATAGAGTTTTTTTTATTTCAGGATTTTTCCAGACTCTCAATTTTACCGTTCCATTTAGTTTTCGCAAATAACTAATATAATTACATTATTTAATTGGTCCTAAATAAAATTGTTTTAATTATAATAAAAAGTTCGATGAAATAAAAGAGAAATTATTTAGTTATCGAAAAACATTCAGTATGGTTTCAGTGTGATTAATTCAAATTTTTATTATTCCTGAATCTAAATGAATAATTGTTTCTTTAGCTTCTTTCTTCTTGAGTTTTTTTTTGCAATCTAACTTGAATTTTATTGTTCTATTATCCTTCATATGAGTGCTTCGGCACTTTCCTTAATGTTATTAAAGTTAGTGATTCATCATCCTCTTTATCCAATTGAATGGTTTTCAGTGTATTGAATAATCAATCCTTCTGGATTGAGTTATCCCTTTATTTTTTTATTTCATATTTTTTTTAGAAACTTTATTAAATATTTTAAAAAATTCATTAGAATTTTTATAACAGTGTTTAATTTTATATTTCTTATTTTTTTATCTAAAAATGCTATGTGATGCAATTTTTCAAGCTAAAATACGAGTGTGACTAATTTTTTCATTTATGTATAGGAAATTAGACTTTAGTTAAAAATTAGAATGATTTTTATTGCAATCATCTTGCTCGAGCAGTATTTGTTAAGGCAATCTAGGCTTCAGCTTACTGTAGTTTATTTTATAATACTGAAATTCTCGTCTAGAAAAAACATTCCAATAAATAATAATTAATATACTGTATAGAAATACAGTACCGTATAGTTATCATTAGTTGTAGGAAGGAACAATGAGAATTCATAATTTTTGTACACATTTACAGTGACACATTTCTGTGCATTAGAGTAAAATTACCTAATAAACTAGCGAAGACCATCACGAAACAAGTTCCCAGGTAGACGTCAATTGACTTCACATATGATATCTTGGGGAGTGCAGCGTTTGTTGAAGACATAAGTGTAGTCATAGTCAACACAGTTGTTACGCCCAGAGCTACTCGTGCAGGAGTGGCATTTCGGTTAAGCCAAAAAGACACCCATGATATAATAACTATTAAACCAGACGGAATATAAATTTGAATCAAATAGTATCCCATTGATCGAACAAATTGTATTTCACAGGCCAATCTTGAATAATTTCCTGTAAAAGGTTTATAAATATTTAAATTCTTTTTATACAAAATATGTTTCTTTTCATAACCACCTGAAGTTGTTTGTACTTGAATTCTTAACAGTTTACTCTTTCAACATCAATCTTACATTATTTTGATATTACTAAAACACACAATTCAGTGTTTTTTGTGCAAAAATACGAAAGCAGGACGTGAAAAGAGTCGTGGCTGTTTATGTTCAGTGTTTCACTTTCGATCTATTTACGTTCTTTGATGTCCAATTACTAATATCCCCGATTTAAGTACCTGTCGTAAGTGAGATCTCCATAGCTCGTTGACGATGACCAAGAACCTTGAACTGCGGTAGCGACACCTCGCTCGAAACTCCAACAGAGTTTGGTCCTTCGTTCCATTTGTATCGGATGTCCCGCATGGTGTAGCCGACTGTGCGCAGCGGATACATAAATGAAACAACCCCAGGCCCATCGCAGTGGGTTTTATAACTCGAGTCTTTATTCGGTTGGGGTAAGAGCGGGGAGTCGCGTTTTTGGTTGTCGCGTCTATTCGTGCGTTTGTTATATTTTATTTAGCATGTGTGCTTGTGTCGCGGTATCGAACGTCTGCACACGGGCTGAGGGAGACGGGGTCGGATGCAGAGCGTGGATAGGCAATGCTTACACAGCAAACTTGGCAAACAGATTACCTGTCGTGAGAGTTACAACAGTAGCACGCTGACGGTGTCCTAGAACACGAAACTGCGGCAGCTGCACCTCGTTGCTCATGCCGACACTCATAAGTCCGTCCTTCCAATGGTACCGAATGTCTCTCATGGTGTACCCGACTCCGGAGACATGCCAAACACACAGAACGCTATCACTTACGCTGCGAAGCATCATGTTTTCTTCACGTTGATGACGATGGAACACACGGGTACTAATGGCCAGACTTAACTGAGCCGAATCGAGTGATTCTGTTAACCTCGTAATGGCTCAATATGGATGATAGAAAAATAGAAATCTACTCATTCTACATTCTTAGTGATGGCAATGTAAATAGTATTAATAAAAAAGTAAGAAAAACGATATTCAAAATACATTTATGCATACATTTATATATAATGTATAAATTAAGGCAACTAAATAAATTATCATGCATTTCGGAAGAGGCGTCATTGTTTAAAGCTTCCTTATAATCAAAGTATTATTCAATATCTGTGATCATAAGTCACAATAGGTAAGTGCTTCGTATTTTTTAGCAGGTGCGGATGAGGGTGTAGAAGTACGAGGGTGCAGTTAAGTGCGCCCGTGCAAGTTTGTGGGGTCGAATGTGTGTGCTCTGTATCTGCGACAAGGCTTTCGGTGGTTGCAAACTTCGCGACCTCCGTACCCCGCCTCCTTCGCCCAGCTATCGCAGCGTCGATGTCTTACAATCATTTTTTTCGCATAATGCTCGTAAGGCTTACTATTTTAAGAGTCTGCCTTCTGCGGGTGCTGTATGCGAGAAGGAGACATTCCGATTTATGAAAACACGAGGGTAATCACAGCACGTGTCGGCGATAAGTTGAACGCTTGTGCTCACAAGGTATCCCTGAGTAGCCTCTGTGATACAAGAAAGTGATCACAACACAGTTTCGGTAAGCCTAGTGATATTTTGCATTGTGGAAATTATTAAACCGATGATTGCTTTTGGTGAAAACACGAAAATCTTTCAAAAATTGTTTTAAATTATTTTTCTATCATCTTGAAAAGTCATATTGCTCATTATTTTTCTAATTTTGACATGGTTTAAATAGTGCGTGATGCCCATTCCACCTTCAATATATTCATTGCACTTTAAACCACTTTTTTTACATTGACACTATACATGTTACAAGAAGCGTGCTTAGAGATATTCACGATTTAGTAGCGTATAAAAATTAATATTAATAAATTGCATTTTAAGATTAAATTAATCTTGTGTTATTTGCATAAATATGGGATTTTTTAAGGATATACTATATAGGAGGATACTTACAACTCTCTATTTCAATGTGACAGAGCTGTCTGTCCATAGGAAAGTACTGAAGATTCATAGGGCATGATGCGGTTATAGTTAATCTGAAAATGTTTTGACATTGAAACTAATTTGTCCTTAGTTATAACAGGGTATTGACAAAAGATAACAGTCATTTCTTTCAAATCACCTACTTCATTATATTTTACCTGATACTTCTAGTGATTGATCCCGAATAATGAATGCGTATAAATTCGTTGCTTGTGGTTGCTATATGAAAATATGATTGTTTTTCGTTTACAAAAAATGTGTCAGGTACCCAAATATTTTTTATAAATTCTGAACCAACAGACAGAGTTTCTACACCTGGTCGTTTTTTATAGGCCAAACGTGGGTCGGTCCAAAATTGTCTGAAGTAAAAATCCAGTGTGAAATCCTGCAGAACAAAAATGATAAAAATTATGATGGATGTCACTTTGACAACAAATAACAATTTATGAATCTCACTCTCATCAGAAGTGTGTTTTCAAATAAAGGGAAAATATTTAGATGAAAGCTTTTTTATAATTTAAATTAATATAATGTGAATAAAATTAAAAAGGGGAAATTATACAACACAACTAATTTTAATTAAACATTTAATACGGCATGCTTTTGTAATGTTGTATGATGATAGATAAAGAGGACTGAAACCATTGACTGGTCAGTAATGTTATAAGTGGTGTTGGTATTTGTGTTTTGGTCAGTGTTTTTATAAGTTATCTTACTGAAATATAATTAAAAGACGACTTCTATAACGAGTAATTAGTGAAAAAGGTGTAAAATTAAAGTGCGGTGTGGTGACATAAAGCCTACGAAGAAGTGAGGTCAAATGAGTGCTCTTTGGTGGGACAGGGCGAGGTGAGTGGGTGGTGGCACAGGCTGGCACCCACGGCTCGATAAAGGCAATATTGTTATACAAGCTAATAAGCCAATAAATACACAAATTGCCTCATATTTAAAATTCTGTAAAGTTATATAACAAATCGTAACATTTTTTATCTCGTGTCGTTCGAGTTTACTAGCGAGACAGCGTCCCGTGGCCATGGGTCACGTCTTATTGTGACCTTTTCAGCTTTGATTTGGTTTCCACTTTAAGGATTTTTCACCATAACGCCTAACAGCCCATAAAAAATCTCTTTGGAAGACCGGATGTATGCCATAAGTCTTGTTTGATACAAAGGATAAATTGTTTAGACTTTAAAGCGATTTAAAAAATATAAACCTTATACAAAACCGGTATTCCAAATGGATGGAGAGCTTGAATAGTAACAATAACTCAGGCAATTTCAGTTGATACACACATATACATATAAACATCAATCTACAAAATGGTGACCAACAAACGTACAGTTGTCGCAAATCCATAGAATATTTCATGAACACCATAGTTTAACAGGATACCACGTGGTCTTGATATAAAAATCAACGAACGATCTAAAACGAAGTGCTGATGTACTTCCTTGACGAATGGTTCTGTCAATATATTCTTTAAAAGAGAAACCAACAACCGTTGTGAAGTGGATCTAAAGCAAATAAAGAAGATACCATCAAAGACAGAAAAAGCTAACATCACCACTTCGAATTAAAACGATAGAATTCTCTTTGGAATTACGAGAACTGCTGGACACACAACCTGATAACTGTTACGATTAAACGAATTGCCTTTCTTATTATGGCTCCCATATACAAAATTTGAGGAACTCGTGAGTTAAAAGATCATATATACATAATAAGAAAGCAACTTTGCAATCAAAGGCGTTTTGCTCCACGAAACGCAGACATGCTCGCAGCCTCGTATCTGGGGCTGCTCGGTCATTACAGCGTTAGCTGTAAGGACCGAGACAAGCGTGAGCTGAAAATAGCGAGTACCATGAGCACTTCGGAGACGGAGCTGATAGAGAGCACATACATGGTGACGCCCACCTCCACTGGCGGACCTGCAATCAAGTCCAATCGTAAGTCGAGCGTGCGCCTCACGTCGTGAAAACCAAACCACAGGTTCTGACGTGCCCCATCGCCGGAGCGGGACGCAGAGCGCTGGGAGCGTGCAGTAATTGACAAACGCAACGAATACAATCACACCGATGGGCGCCTACAACGATCGAACCGTGGACACGGGTGCTACAATGAACGGTAATGCTGGTGAACGTACTAAAGGACAATCTTGCTATGTATGCGCTGTGTCTTTAATATTGCTTTGAAATTAAGATACCATTTTGACTTCAGACAGAGAGCTGATGGAGAGCACGTACATGGTAACGCCCACTTCCACGGGTGGTCCTGAAAACGACACAATTAACAAATGACAGGTAGTAGTTTTCTATGTTGTCTGTAACCGGCACGGAGCTTACTGAAATAATAATGGTTGAAGACTTTAGATAGAGTCAACTTATCTAGTTGCCAAGTGAAATTGTATGCTAAACAAAAGAAATCGTAATGTTATGTAATACCATAAATTTGTTTTGCGAAACACAAATAAACATTGTGATTCATATAATGTTTAATGAAAAAATTGTTCCTGTAAATAAAAATTAAAATAAGCAATGAGAAGTTAACTAAAACTACGCCTTGACATAAGCTTATTGATAATAATTATAATATTTTAAAAAAATCCAACCAACTATATGCTTTAAAAATATTTACTACATCCCAGTTTATTTTTTGATTTTAACTTTAGTTATAAAATATAAGTTCAATATTTTTTTACTATAATAAAAAAATTGTTTACTCAGTTCATGTATTTTATAAGCTAATAATGTAACCATAGATTTTTAAAATATCCTCTGTATATGATTTTGTATTCCATATTTTTTGTCTTACATATCTAGATTTTATACTAAACCAGACAGATAGTTTCAATCAGTCCTATAACTCTAATTACAGTAAAATCTGTGTTCATACAGAGCTATATCGAATTATTAAAAAGTTTATCTTAGTAGGATTCCATGTTGCAACTTTCCGCGATTCAAACCAGATTCCATGAATATAAAACATCTCTCATCAAATCCTAATAAATTTTGTTATTCGGCGCTAAGGTAAACATTTAAAATTGTAGCGGCTGTGATATAACAGGAAAGATAATTAAAAGGTTTTATATGGAAAAAAATTTGGTGCGTCTGTTATTAGCTAAATATTGTTTAGATTGAAATATGTACACTTCCTTATTCATAGATTTTTATATTTTGTGACATAAAATATGTTTTGTTGTATGGAAAATGTTAAATGTGATAAACATGAACATGCCTTGATTATGTGTTTGGTTGTATGAATGCAATAACATTAAATTACTGCTCCACAGCTTTTTGGCACGTAATTTATTAAATAATCAATTTAGAAGAGTGTTTTACATTTTTATTATAAAAAGTTTACCTCTAATACTTTCTTTTCGTTTTACCAATCAATTTTTACATAATTTGTCAAAAAGTTGAGGCGATTTGTATGCGACAAACATTAAAACACATGGAGGAAATATGATTGCCTATTAAATATAATGAACAGAACAGGGAATATTATCTGATTCGTTATGTATATGTACCTCTAAACACATATACATGAGAGTGTTCACTAAAATGGATGGTGATAGAAATGTATCACTAACCTCCATAGTTTGGCCTTACTCTTTTGTCGTAACTTATGCTAAATGAATCTAATATAGCTGATATATTGACATCTCCAAACATGCCTCCACCGCCAACACCCCTGTAACAAACGAAAACAACCGATAAATTTATAAAAACTATTTATTTTGTACCTACATCTAATTCACATAATTATTCAACGATAACTTTTGTTCCCAATCTTAGCCATTTTAAGAAGGTTATCATTCATAAAGAATAATATTGAATGCATTACAATTTTGAACAATTTGCTGTTTAATATATTATAAATTTAGTATTTATTTTTAACTATAACAATCGGAAGCTATAGTTAAAACTGTTTTTAGTAAGTATTTCTGGCACATGCTATTATATTTCTTTTTAATAAATGACATAAAATAAATAATATTTAATTTGATAATTAATAAATTTCCTTGACAGAATATCATTTGTAAGGTGACTGGTAATATTTTTTATTTTGTAAGTAGTTATTAAAGTAAGAAAGAACATTTACTTCATTTACTTATCATTTCGAAAAATGCTGCTGCACTCGTTGCAAAAAGTTAATGTTTTATTTTTCTTTAATTTACCTACTCTTTGTTTTATGAATTAAAATGTCATATAAGCTTTAAGCTAAATTATAAATTAGTGTTTACTTATAAAATATACTGAAAATATTTCAAGGGCCTTATAAAAATTACAATGCTATTGTTACATTATCCTTATAAAAATTACAATGCTACTGTCCAAACTTACGAATCATAAACCTTTGATTATGATCCTGTTTTTATTTCTTGTTATTGCTTATTGTGCCTAATATCATATACATATCGTATTTCTTAAAACTTATAATTGGCTTTATTTATTATAACAATATGTACTATTTATATTTCTAAATACAAAAAAAAATCCTACAAAACTGCTACTAATATTGGTCAAAATAAAGTATTCACACGACTTAAGGGGAATGGTTTCATAATGAACTTTAATAACGTTTACCTACTTCAAAATAATGTAATATTTTCATCCATAGGTAAACTTGGTCATTGTGAGTTTTTATAATATCTCTGCAAGAATCCGGCCTTACCTTCTAATTTCCGTTATTTAAGTGGTCTACATCATAGGACTCAAAAGTGTTTCCGCGAGTAGTGGCAAACAAAAGGTAAAGCTAAAACTTGTGGACTTAAAGTTTCTGCTTAAGTAATTCTACATTCAGCTATTCATAGCCTATTAAAGAAAATTATCGAAAAATTGAAGAAGTGTAAGATAGTATACTCAAAGGTTGGTTAATTAATGATTTCATTGATTAGACTTGACAATATGGCACGAATACGAATAATTTCAATTATGTTATTTGAGACGCATGATCGTAAAATATTTATGTGGTAAAACAAATAAAATGTTAAGATAATTATTTATCAATAAAGAAACCGGCCACATATCTTTTGTATGATACCGATGAACCGGATCAAATTACTTATATGCGAGACCGTATAAGACACGACCGGCATGCAGAATACATATCAATGAAGAATGTTGTAGTTAGATAGGTAGAAACTACTGCGCTTTTTGTTCAATAACTTTATAAAATCAGGATTTTTGATAGCTTACATTGCCTTAAAATAGTAGATGAAAGCTTTGTTCACAAAGAAACTTACAATTTCCACGAGCAAAATGTATATTTACAAATCACCTTTAGACTCCTGTTAAAAATGTTTCATATCACAAACCCATTTTAATCCTAGAATATATTTCAAACATAACGTATAGATGTTCATATATACGAATGCAAGAATGTTCAGATGTACCGACGTGCCTAAGTACCGCTATACCGAAGTACCGATGTACCGATGTACCGATGTACCGATGTACCGATGTACCGATGTACCGATGTACCGA
>DVQO01000389.1:0-18050 GCA_018231785.1 Danaus gilippus | reverse complement strand
TGAGATTTTTACAAATTAGCACTTCCACAATGATGTTACGATTTTATAAATTTGTTTTCCTAACAATATCATATAATTAAAGAGGACTGAGTAAGTAATCAATATCAATTAACTCTCCAAAAATTTTCAATAATCACCATCATTTTGTTTTTGAAGTTAATTACAGTAAAGTGGTATCTTTCCAATATTGATGTTTGAAGAAGTAACATAATTTTATGGAAATAAACAACAAAAAGGAATTTAATAGAGAAACATCGTTGACAAAAAATTAAAAAATCTATAGTATAAATACTTTATAAATGAACCTTAATTTGAAATAAATGTACGTTTCCTTATTACATATAAACCTGTCGATTTAATTGTACTTTATAATACAGAACATGACAAAGGAGAATGTCATCAAATGAAACATGTAAGAGTTATAAAAATTTTGTTACTGAAGGGTATAGTGTGTTTTACACAAAAGAAAACACAAAAATCATTAAATAAATTATATATGTACTTCATACGTATATTTCCTTTCATAGTCTGAAATTTCCTTTGATAGTCATAATTACTGTTCTTTTCTCAATTTGTGTGTATATCACGATTTTTCCGATTTTGACAAACGCAAAATTGTGTTTTTCTTTCAAGATATTGTGCAGAAAACCGGTATTAGCACTTTTGAGTCTAAATCACTTTGGAAACTTTTATAAAATAAAACTCATCATTATTTTAGTATAAAAGCGTATACTTTTTTGTATACCTACATACCATATATCTTTTTATTCATTTATTTGATTTTTATTTTGGTCGCAAAAAATTCTCACCCAATCGTGATAATATTTTAACTAAGCACTGTAAATGAAAGGACAGGAATGTACTTTTTTAGAAGGATATTAATATGTCTAAAACAATTATAAAATACAAAAGCATTTCAGTTTTGCAAAGCTTTGTAGTATAAAAGAATGCTTTAATTTTATTATAATTTATCTTTCATTTATCACTAGTGTTTTTAAATTCTTAAACTACGTTAAACAATAAAAAATATTAGGAATTCTTAAGAACTTTACTATTTTATCTATTTTGCTACAAGTATATATAAAATTCTCTAAAACTTGAAATGAGAACTTGAAAGTCGCAATGATCACAAAATAATCATATACTTTTCAAAAAAATTCCATTACCTGGCTAAAGCTCATGAACTACCCGGCTACACAAATAACTATTTATTAACTATCGTTAGACAACAAGCCTGATTCGGTTCGACAATTTCTATATTATTACTTCCAGATTTCCAAAATCTATTTATTACAAGGGTCTATTGTGGAATTCGTCTTATTTTCAGGAATAAGCAAAACAAGGAAAAGTATCGAAATAAGGAATCTAGGTCATACATTTTACATAGCAATCTTGCTAAGTTCGTGTTTAATGTTTACATATTGCCATGGAGATAGTCGTGTATTTGATATATTATTATTTTAGAAATTTAGGCTGTCAGTTTTTTTTGGTTTTTTTTTACGTTTATTTACTATATGAATCGCTGTCACAGGATTGTTGATCAAGAATGCTGTACCGATAATGTTGAATTTTCTTCGTTATTTATGTAACAAAGTTTTTCAATAAATAAAAATAAATTAAGCCTTTATCTGTCTGACTGCTGGTAGCTATTTTTTTCAAATTGAACTGCAATTTGCGACTAGCTTGGAATGCCAATTAAAATATAGAATAACAGTTTACGAAATGAACATAACATCAAACATTTTATTTGATAACGTTCATTCCACCACTTAAAATGGAATTTCCATTGTTAAGGTACGTTCTAAATATCAAGCTATCCTGAATAATGGTTTCTGTAATCTTAAACGGGAATAAATCAAGTTGAATATTAATGTTTAAGATCTTCGCTTACAATAGAATTAATGAGCTCGCTGATAAATTTTATATAAGTGTGGACAAAACTCTTTACTTTGTAGTTTACTTATAAAATTTTTAAATAGTTTATAAGCACAATCATTTTGTATACTTCTTTATTATCATTAACAATGTAGTTATAGGACGGAAAGGATACGAAACGTATAGTGAAATAAAAAAAGTCCCTTAGTTATTTTAAATATAAAAGGAATTGATTACCACTTATAATAATATAAAAATAATAAATGGAATGACTTTACAGTATGACTTTACAAGTATTACTCTAGCATACGCGACCTATATAACAGTTAAGACTATATAATTAAGCCAACAAATTATCCACCTCTAATGGTGAAGTGGAAGTCATTGGCAGCGTCAGTCAGGCTTCATCGCACAAATGCGAAGGGATGTATTCATCAATCAAGGGGTTATTATGTGGTTGTATGTCTGTGTGAGTTTGCCTATCTACGTAAGTCGATCACGCTACCACGCGTGATACCACTGTAGGTGATTTAATACGAATTATTTAAACATGTATTTAACAGTTTATTATCGAGACTTACCTTGTATTGGAATAGAGTTGATCAGTTTTATGTTTTGTAAGAAAATTAAGAGTACTAATTAATTATCATCATTTAGTTGTTACTTTGGTAATATAAATACTTATGTTAAACCATTTGTATTGTATTATCTTTTTATCTATTATATATTATTTAGAAATCAGTAATTTTCAATAAGTTGATGTTTAAATATTATGATAGACGAGTCTACAAAGTAGGGGTAATTCAACAAAAGCAAAACCTTCGCAAGCATTAAAACTTTTCCAATAAAAATCTTATATTTGCCTTGCCTTAATACAATAGTATCATGCAGATTCAATTTCAACGTGCAAAGAAAAAATGAAAAAATACATTGCTGTTATTTCATTTGGTACACCTTAATCAAACTCAGATTCCTATTAAAAACAGATTGAAATATCTTTTCCTTTCAGAATTTTTAGAATCCTTAAAACCAGAATTGTAAATGCCTTTTGCGGGTTTTATCTTAAAACGTATAAATACTATCAAAGCTGGATATGTTAATATGGGAACAGGAATAAAAGCAAATATATTAAGAGGAATTTTATTCAAGTGTCTAAAATATTTTGCAACATCTATCTTATTTACAAGAGCCAAGGATTTAAATTAGAAGACCACGCATTAGGTAACTCTTTTATCCCATGAAGTAAGAAGTATTAAAAATGGCACTAAAACATAATATTATATCTTATTTCTGTTAGATAATAGAGAACACTAGTAGTGAAATTGTAAATTGTATAGGTAATACAGTGTCTCGACATCCGATGAATAAACGTAATTACTCGTTTCAATATATTTAACTAACGGATAATACAATTTAATCATTTTACGTCTCAAACGGAGGCTTTGTTAATAGATTAACCTCGATTGGAGTATCATCAATCAAGCTTTCAACAAAGACACCGGTGCTTTGTGATTAAAGTACGTAATCTTGTGTATATTTGTACTATGTGTGAATCGTTATATAATTTAAAACACATTGACGCTTTTTTATTTCTTTAGTAGAATAATTCCAAATCTAAACAATTGAAAAGGTAACTACGTAGCATATATGTTAAGATTTCCTGCAATGTTTTATGTAAACAAATTTGGAAAAAATTACTATTATTGGCTAGTATACAACACAAAAATATAAAAATATCTTTTCAAAACTTATGTATGTATGAGTGTGGACTGAGTATTGCTTGCGTTTTATTTATGCCACCTGAATTTCATGTACATGGCTATGCCATTACGTTCCACTCGAGACGTGCAAGTAAGTGCGTATGTGGCTACATTTCACGTTCGATTTTTAAATATTTTGAAGGGAAAAGATTCTGAAATATCTACTAATGATGCAGTTTTTTATTCATAATATTATTTTTAAGTAGTGAAATAAAAATAGGTAAGCAGATTTTAGAATATATATCAAATTAATATTTATTATTGATGTTTATGTACTAACTGTGTGTAAATGTTAGTGTTACAAAAACAAATAAAATGCTTCTATATCTACGTTATACAGTATGCAGAAAAAAACAAATCTTCCTCAGATCATCGTACCATGAAATGGAGTGTCTTGGAGATGGAAACATGCAAAAACTTGTCCTCGGGGAATTTTATTTGCTCCACACTTGTAAGGTCTCCATTTACAAAGACAGATATTGATATTATTTTATTTACATATAGATCAACATCACTTGTTTAACATGATATTATCTAAAGGAAGCATCATCACCTTTTATTTTACTATCAATAACTATCAATAGAACAACCAAGCTTTTAGAATCGGACATAGAAATATGTATAATAGAGCCGAATATAAATCCTTAACACAAACAAATCTATCACACATGGCGAAGTTCCAAGATAGTAAGATATGAACGACGTTCTATCAGGCATCGCTATGAAATATTCGTTTATTGAAGCGGTTGTTCCAAACACGTACAGAAGCTAGAGTATTATTATTAGTTTGTTAGTGCCAACAGTAGAATGTTTATCAAGATTTTGAAGTGTAGGTGTAAATGTTAAATATAACTTGAAATATATGATATAAATTTTTGATGTATTGATAAATATAATATATAAGTCTATTAGTCACGAGTTTCATAAAGCGATAAAAAGTGCTGAATATAAAATATACATAACACATAAAATTAATGCATTAAGAGCAAAAGGCTCTTGTGTGAACCGTAATCCGAAAGTGTTCCGAGCGCAAACACATTTTTATTAGGTCCTGAAAATCAACGAGATTCTTTTTCGTCTGGATTTTAAATAGCCTCACTAAATATATGAAATTTTATTTATCATATATCCGATTGACGATAATTTATATATTACAGACACAAATACGTAAAAATACTTAAAAGTCTAAATATAAAATTTCATATAAAAATATTAAAAAATTATTATTATGAGCAAACTATCTTATTATTGTCTACACTTTGCCTTCACGTTTACCGTAAACTGCTCAATCGAGTTTATCCGAGCCTCATACGTTAGTGCACTTGTTGTTTTAGTCACACTGATCCCTAAAAGTCGAACAAACTTTTCTCTTAGTATCTAAATGGAAAGAGATGTACATCTTATATATTTTTTAAGACCAAAATTTTTAAGTCTAATTCAGTTTACGGGCATTTTTTATTTAATTTCTATAAGTAATCTTCAAGGCTTTTTATATTATTCAAATAATTAATGGTAGTAACAGTAGACCACGCATTTTGAGGAAGGAAAACAAATAGATTGTTATCTAGGTACATTTGAAAGGTATAATTTTACATCCCTGAAATTGTAAGCAACTACAGACCCGACTTTTATTCACGACAATTTTACGTATAGTTATAAAGAAGAACTAAAGAATTATAATTTCCTTTCAATAGAATAAAAAAACAAGTTAACAAAAATATTTTAATTGCATAAAACTCTTAATTCATAACACAAAACAGATATCATGATATTCTTAAGCGTATGAGTATAAGTAGGAGTACATAACGATCTACGAACTAGCGAGCCAGAGATTATACTCTAGCAGAACCAGCTTTACTTTATGCATATTAGATACCATAATTACGTATTCTGTATGCACTGAAAATCGCTAAATACATGGTTAAGGATTAACACTCCATTAAAGTTTTGGTGAATATTACCCAAATAGGATTAAGTAAAAACTCATGTTGCCAGCTAAAACCTTGTCACAATATAAGAGGCTGAAATTCTACGTAATTAATGCTTTTAATATCTTTCCATATATCGTTTTCACTATGTTTATTTAAAATATCATTTTAAAAAATCAAATATGTGTAGTGTTTTTATAAAAATAATAATATGAATTATACTTATGAGCTGTATAAAATGCGCAGTCGTTTATTTAAGGTTTTGAAATGAGATATTCAGGCGTAAATAATCCCCTATACGTTATGTGAGCACATAGTATTATGGAGCTCGTATCACGTTTTATCGCTGTTAGTATACGGGTTCATTACGTTTTATACAGTTTTATAAACGTAAAGTTCATACGAGGCTTGTTCTGGTTTAGAGTGGTAGTTTTTAACATTTCATAGAGGAACTCCACAGTCATAAACTTGAATGTATTCCACACCCTTCATGCAAGTGGCAGAACGGAATATGAGATATTTAAATATTATTAAGAGTTTATATTTAATATGAATAAATTACAATTTTGAATGTAATTACAGCAGAACATAAAAATATTAATATCATTCTTAATACGTGTGTAATTCTGTATATCCATGTCACAAAAATGAAAAAGGTGGAGGATTATCAAAGTATATATTATTTCATTCAGCATTTTTATTATATTCTTCTTCTTGTGTAAAACCATATATATGAGTAATTATAAAAATTATGATATTTCGATGTCAAATCCATTTCTACTTTTGTTGACTAATTGATTAATTTTTGTATCCGTGTTTTAATATTTTAATTAGAGATTAAAAAAAATGAAAACAGATACATCTAAAAATTTCGCTAATCAGTATAAAATTACTAATTATAGACATTTCATTCCTATTGATTTCTAGCACTAGATGTTAAAGTATCGGCAAAATGATTATTTGGAATATAATTAACTTAAAAGACTCTTACTGCTAAAGTTTTTAATTTATTTAACTGTTCGTAACCTTAGCCGGGCGCTAGAACATTTTGCAATAGCGTGGCAGTCCGTTAGCAATAGCTGGTCATGAATAAATAAAGGCTTGTAGCCAACGCAACATGTTTGCTTTTAAGGCGGAATCGATAACTCATTGGAAACACCGCTTTAATACCTGAATTCTATTGCTATTAGATACATTCAAATAAAACTTCAGAGAATTCTTTTGAGAAGTAGCGATCAAATTGTAAGACATAATTTTAATATCTTTATTTAGGTACATACATATAATATTGCTTTGAAGACCGAAACTAGTCAGTAAGTAGCGAAGCGAAGCATATTGTTATAATATTTAGTAACACGAAAATGTTAGAGGTAAATATAATTATATTAGCAGGATGTCTAACATGGCACGTACTATTCCTCTTTGAGCCGTTCTGATATAATATGGAATGGAAAGATGAAATCAATAAGCCACACATTGATAGTAACTTAAATATTGAGAATATAATATTATTGTTTTAGTCCCTACCTTATATTTTTTAATATTTACTTTCATACTAGAAAAAATACTTTTAAGATTAGGATATACTAATGAAAACTTCTAAAATCAATAAAAGTGATATTTAATTTTTTTATTTAAACAAAATTAAATTCAATAGCTGGTAAGTTTAAACAGATTTTTTTCTTCTAAAATCTTTCTATAGATAAAAAAAACAAAGTACTTCATTATTTATTTATACCTATCTACTCTTAATTATAAACGATGGATGAAGGAAAAACTCTAAAATTAACACTGAATTTTAAATTTCAATTGAAAAATATCTTAATTTTGCCCTCCTTTTTTCTGTCTATTTCTGATAACGTCTAAATAATCCATACATGATGCTATCACAATAAGTAGGCAAATCACATTACTTCAACAGCCAAGACAGAAGTAAATATGAAATATACAACTCACGACATCATTTTGGTATTGAATTTAATAGTTTATCCTAGCTCTTTTTATCTTAAAACTTTAAATCTCTGCCTTCCCGTAAGAAAATAAAACTAGACAGATATTTGTAGATATTTGCAAGTTATGTGAAAAGCCGAATTAAAAAATGTCACAATGCTTCACAAACTGATCGTTTGATAATGTGTTGAACAAATTTTGGTATAATGGACTCCTTTGGAGAATCCTTCAAATTAAAGATTGTCACTAATTGTACTGGGATAGATAAAAAGAAACTATATTATATAATTAAACTTTTTTTTGAAAAAAAATAAACAGCTTTTTTTAAAAAGGAAATACGACAATTTATAAAACAGAAAACATAATTCTCCAACTTTTTGCAATTTGTAAGGTTAATTTTAGAAAAAATCTGTGAAAGTAAATTGAGTAAAAAAGTACAATTTAAACAATTAATTAGAAATAGTAATGGTATAACTACTCTAATTAAGAATGTAGTAACATTTACCTATTCTTTAATAATCGTATAATTTATGTAAAAACACATATTTTTTTCAGTTTACTCCTTCTCAAACCCTTGAAATTCACGATATGATACTTGCAGTGTCTCTTATAACTTTTCCTAGCATGTTAAAGTTTTTAACTATTCAATTTTATTTTTTTGGAACAATGTACAACTTTCATCTTCATTTTTTAACTTACCCAATTCAGTCGCACCACAGGACTTCTTTATGAATATTTATTTATCTTTTGTACAATATCATGTTATCATAATTTTTATAACATATTTTTTTTTGCATTCCAGTATAAAATGTTCTGCTCTTGCATCATAATTCCATATAACATGATCGAGTGGACTGTAAAAAAACTACAATTAACTAAATTTTCCATTCTCTCTTAATGCTATTTTCTTATAAAACCCTATATAATCTAGTATGTTTTAATCAATGTTGTGACATGGAATTTTATGAAAATGTATAGAAAGCGGTATTAAAATGATAATATTATTAAAACAAACCTTTAGGACTAATTTAGCCTTATATTTATTCATTGCGAAACAATTTCGTAATCTCGTATGCTCATGCCGTGTACAAATAAACATTTTCTAAAAGCAAAAGTATACCGAAGCTAAACCAACAAACCACTCACATTTACATATGGAAAACTCACCATTATTTCACCTGAATTTAAAGCGTATTTTTAGAGGATTATGAAAAAACACTGTAGCGAATTCCTATATATGAGCTGTAATCCATTTTAATTTGTTTTTTTTTCTATTCAATGTGTGATTGGCTTTTTGGTTAAATCGAATTTCCGAAAAGTAAGTTTGAGAGATTATAGACGTGGGTTATATAAAGCCTTTTCGTTTATTTAATGAACATTATATTCATCAGTGTTTTATCTCCAACGCTACTGTAATTTTACATTGTTTTTGTTTAAAATGTCATCTCTATAGAAATAATAATCTTTTTCAAAACATATTTAGCTGTTTAATTGTTAAAAAGTAACATATGTAAACTTTCAACGTGCCCATCTTGAAAGCAAGATTCGTATTACATTTTTCTCATTTGGTATTTGTTAATAAATATTTTAATTTTTAAGATAAATGGACAAAAATACCTTAAATAGTTATTAGAAAGTTAAAACCTTTCCTTATATATCATAGGAACCATCCGAAAATTATTATATTTAAGAGAATTAACTAAACAAATAAATTTTGCTACAAAATTGCTTTATAACATAATATCAATATCAAACAGACAAAACTAGAGGAAATATAAAATATACACTACATCGTTCAATAGGATGCATCCCAATGTTCCTCATTTCATAAGTTTGATAACTCGAAACTTAAAAGTGACGAAGTTATCACCATCTAAAGTTCGGTTATGACAGAACTTATATTTACTTTGATTGCTAATGTCTTTATTTTGAGTGTTTTTCTTATTTTATTAGAAAAATAAAAAAATAGATTATAAATATAACCTATACACATATTTCATCTCAAAAAAATGTCACTGGAGAATCACACAATAATTATTTAGAAATAGAACATAATCTATTCGAGAGAACAAAGTATATATTTCTTTTTCATTCAGACCTTTTATTAAATAAAAAGTGAGTTTTCAAATCATTTATGTCCAATACATGAGAGACCTGTTAAAAATGTTTTGAAATTTCGTAATAATTTTCTTAATTGTATCAAAAAGTTAAATGTCTGGTGATTTGGATATTACTTTGTGATTTGAAGGAATTAGGTTTACTTTGTTTTAACTTGTAATTGTATTAATTCCCAAGAACCGACCATAATACTTTCTTTCTAATTGAATTAAGCTTTTGAAAATGGATTGAGGATAATTCCACTTCCACTCTAACCAGCAAAATCTATTTTACCAGCTGTTATCTCCTAATATACCGTAGTCCTTTTTATTTAAATTAATTACAAAAATATCAATAAAAAACAAAACAAAGTTGTTTTGACTTTGTTCCGGCTAAAATAGGCTAAAATAAAAATATTTTAATGATACTTTCATTTATTACAAAAAATTATGTGCAAAAAAAATTAGACGAAAATTGATGTTAAGAGAAAGGTATAGTTATGCCGTATTTACTAATACAATTCCAGCGGTATATGAACAATGTTTTAGTTCTTAGAAATCCATTGATATCTCCTGGGAAATCTAACTTTGTTCCAGGCTCGGTAAATGGAAAAAACGTGATGTGTGTCTGGCAAGCAATTATTGTGAAATGTTGTGTGACATTGTTTTATTTCAAAATAAATATGACATTATATATATACATATACATTTACGACTATGAATTTTGAAAGTTTTTTTTATTTAACCGGAAAAACGTACGTCAAACCTAAACTACATGTTCAACTTGTTACATTTGCAAGTAACAACTATAATCAAATAGTAACTGCTTGCAACATCACTGAATTCTTGATGTAAGCTACATGGTTCGACTTAAAATAATTTTCTCAGTCAGTTTGAACTTTGATCATAATATCAACTATTTTTACTTTTAATTCTTATCTTAACCATTGCTAGATAAACCTGTTATTTATGTAAGAACGTAGTCGTATTTAAATAAAAAATAATTATATTATTAAATGTAATATATCCTTATTCTATAATCTCTTTGGCGAATAAAGGGATTTGTAACTTTTCTTAACACGCATTTCCATCAGTGGGAGCCATTAATCAGGTGTTTTTGTCTCATTCCGGTCCGCAGATAAGTTCGAATTACAGCGACACGCTCTTCTTGCGGAGCTCTAGACAAATGCTGAGCAATTTGTTTTTATATGTTCCCTTTATTTGTGTACGTTTCAGAGAACTCACACAATTTTAATGTACTTAGATCATATCAATATATCGTTTTTGTATATATTTGATACTCGATACTTTTAAAGATTGAGTATGTCATAATCATTCTTATGACATATATGTACCTTCCATACTATTAAAGTACTTACACATATGAACAGTATAAATAAGGAAATTAACTTTACCATTATATAAATTATGAAATACATTTTTTTAATATAAATTAGAATTGAAACTAGGAGTAAAAAAGATCAAATAAAAGAAGTCAGAAAATAATTCCGCATCTTTTTTTATTACTCAGTGAAACAATGAAAAGTCTTTGAGATATTATTATAGATACGGACGAAGAATGCCTTGTTTGCCATTATGCAACTGTTCATTAGCGATGCGAAATTTAGGTGCTATTTTGTATTATCTCAGTGAATATATTCGACATTTCTAATTAATTCATTGTAGTTGTATCCTTTATTTATATGTATATTTCTAGAATCCTAATACGTGAGCTTACATTTTTTATTATTTTTCATTTTAACTTCCATAGTATACTTAATAATTTTTTTTCTAAAAGACAACAATATTACGAAATCAACCATTATATTTAGATAATTATTCTAATACTTTTATTATTAATAAAAATCAGCAAATAACTTTATAAATTATGTTTAAGATTAACTTCCGCATTTACCCAGAGGTATAATATAACATCCTTAAAATACGTCATAAATTTTTCAACAAATCAGTTCCGTGTTTCCAATTTATCGGTTAAGTAACAAATGAACGGGGAAGCTAGAACATTAATCATTCTTCTCCGTATTCTGAGTTCAACTTTATTTATACAGTTAATAATTTCATGTCAATCAAACATCTATATTCCAGATAATGTGGTTCATAATTTGATTATATTGTAATTTTTGCATAAAATTTCCTGTATGAAACTTTAAAAATCAGTTTCTAATATATGTTGAGTGGATTATAAGTGAACACTTTCTTAGCTTTGAGCAAAGTCTTTCTACACTGATCTCAGAGCTCATCATCCTAACTTATATGATAACGCTTCTAAATTTTAGGGTTATTGTACCTTTAGAATTTTTATTTTGGCCATTATATACTCTTTCACAAACATTATTATACGGAAAGTATATATATGCGATATGTATTAACATTAATATAACTAACAGTTTACTATATTATAATACAAATATATTCTATGTTGAAATTAACAGACATAATGATAACTTACCTATTTTAGCGTGTGTGAGGTTGAAAGACATGACACAGACGAGTGTCAGAAACAAGCTAACGATCCTCATCGTGACATCGGCTTAAGTCATTTTCAGTGAATATCTGTAAAAACATATCAACGTCAATTACATGTATAATGTAGTTATAAAATATTATAAATTATAATGTCCTGTTAGAAATAAGATATAACATTCACCAGTACCAATATCAAAGCTTTGAGAAGTAAGTCAAAAATATATATTAGATCCCACTACTGTCCTGTACATTAGCATTTTGCGGTGACTTTATTTACATAAGTTACTGAGATCGAGTAACATAAGTCAAAAACTGAATTTTTGGAATTCATCATTATGAATTATGTTATATAGAAGTACGCAATATACTAGTATATTTGCTAATTGTTTAAAATATCCTGTTAAAAGATTTGATCACAAATAGTAAATAAAAGCTGATATTATGTCCTTTATTACAAACATAGCATACTATTTAATGTATTAAATTCTTAATTTGGTTAAGAATTATATATCCACATTTAATTAATTATAAGCGAAAACTGATTCATAATTTTAGACTTGTACAGAGTTCAGAGAGACGAGGGTGTTACAGGTTTCCTGACACCTTAACTATTCAAATTCAAAACCACTGGCCCATGACAGAAATACTCTGAATATTTTATATTTATCCAAGGTGTACCAGCTGAAAGCATTACAGATAAAAAAGAAACATGTTCAACTTATAGCACAAAACTTCTCAGTAAACTTTCCTTACAAGAACAAGGATTTAAGAAAACGTGAACTACGATTCTTTACACGACGGAAAGAAAAGATAAAAACGAATCTGTTTTTTATATTTCGTTTTAATAAAGTGTTTTATATGATATGCAGAAATATTTAAAATCTAAATCTCGAATATGTGTTAAGTACAAAGAAAAAAGATATATATAATATAACAAAGTGGTCATATTGTCATTATAAAAAGAGCAAAAACGTAGCTGAGTAGCACCATTTATTATTAACGCTGCTTTAGTGTCCAGGGATAAATGTCTCAATCATGTACTAAAAACTTGTCTATTCAAGAAATCTCATAAAAAAATCTCGATATATTTAGATTTATTCTTTTTAAATTTATTCCACATGAATTACTTTTAATCCAAAAAAAATGCACATTTTAAAAAGACTTACCGAATTTTATTGTAATAACTTGATTTCTATTTAATGTTACTTTGAAAACGAAATCGCAAAGCCATCTAAGCCGTTCAATGTGAAAATCTTTAGTCATCTTGAAAATGGAAACCTTCTTACAAATTCAAATGGTTATATAATTATTAGCAAAAAACTACGACTTAAAATGTCAAAAGTACATATTTCAAATGTAGAACAAACAATAGCAATAAGAAGTACATGATCGTTACATATTATATAATTTAATAAGTATAATTTAAAAATAACTTTATTAAGGTAAAGTCCTAAATTTCCCCGGCGAGTTTACCGAGTTGTAAATTAAATAGAGAATGGGACGAATTTAATACAGACCTAAATTATATTGCACAATAAATTGACCCCGTGCGTGACGGACGGCTCATAAAGTGAGGCAACGTAATCCATTAATTGATTTTGTACAAGCTCTAAAACAACATGAAATATATCTGCATATAAATAAAACAGGAAATTTATATCACCTTTGTTATCACATATTGAATTAGAAACAAAAATACAACATTTATACCTTGGAACAGCAAAACATTTCTTTCATTGATACAACACTTTATCGGGAAGTTATTAAGATGACTTCTCAACTCGGTGTAAGCTATTTAAAAAGGCGCCTTGATGCTTAAGCCTTATTAAATCCTCTTAAAACCTCTGATTCTCATTAAAGTAGGTATCTTTAAAAAAAAGGCAGAGGGTGAAAATGCGATTTTATTAAGGCTTAAAAAAGGATATAAATTAAATGATCGTACTATTATTTTTCTTTACTTAAAGAATCCAGATTAATATTAAATGGTCTAAGCTTATGGATGTTGTCATTATTTAAAAGAATGTGATTTGAATAATTCCCTATCACAAGGAGTGTTTTATATTTAGGTTGACACTAGGAAAGAATGTTTGAGGAAAGTCAAAAATTATACATATTCGTAACTAATAAATCTTGAAATATTAAAAAGTTTATTTATACCTATAATTTTATTTTTTCCTACACATTACAATTAAGCAAATAAATTTAATTTATTTTACATCTTTAATACTCTAAAAGCGTCTATTTATGTAAACCACATTTGAGTTAAATGGTCTTGTCTAACTGACAAATGGATAAGAAAAAGAAAAATTACGTTATGACCCTGATTTGTATCTTTAATCAAGCTTTTGTTAGCTTCACCTGTAACCTTTTTTTCTGTAATACGTGTAACTGACTTTGAATATCGCTAGCATGATTTTTATTTCAAGCGGTGGATTTCAATTAAACTTTTGAAAAAATCAAGGACTAATTCCAATACAACTTAACATAATAAGTATTTGCAACATTAATTATTATGTCACTCATTTCAAAATTACTTTAAACCATAACAACTTTGTATCATTTTAGCCTTGAATGACTTCTTAAATCGAAGTGAGAGTATAAACACCGTTGTTATTTCAAAAATTTTGGAAGGAATTGAAGGAAGTAACTGATATTGATCAAATAATTACTTTTGGTTGAAAATAAGAAATTCAAACTTGTATTTTTAAACGAAGTAAAAATGAAAAGGTTGTTTTAATAACGCTGGTATAAAAAAGTAAAGATATAAAGATATATATATATATAAGTTCTAACTCAAATTATAAATAGAGTGGTGATAAAAGGAATGAGTATAATGAAAAGAGCGTGGAATACTTTCAAAGTTATTGTGAAAATGATGTTATTTCTACCTGTATGTATAATATAACGATAACTTCAAATATCCAAAGAATTATAAAAAAATAAATTTACTTTTGTAAGTTAATATTTTTTTCTTCTATTTACATATCTTATGGAATCAGTATCTTAATATTGAATAGACTTTGCATCTACAGAACATCCCGTAGCAAGGCTTAGCTGGCTGATCCTAGACAAAGCCACGTCGCTTCGTACGAACTAGTTTCAAACCTTATATAATGAGTTTTATGGATTTTTATGTTACTTACAAAATAAATATTTTTATATTTAAATTTAATGATCGCAATTTTTTTGAATAAACTCCCAGAATTTCGTTATTATATTTAATTTTATTCAATAAAACATTTTATTAGAATATTAATTCTAACTATATATATTCCTTTTATTATTTCGTGCAATGGAAAATAAAACGAAGTTTAGTTTTTAGACTCAGGCAAAAAAATTAGTAACATTTAACCGAAAATTATTACAAACCCACCAAAGTCAATAATTAGGCTAATTTTCGACATGCTAACTGTAGCATGTCGTACTAGCGACAAAGACGTAAAATTAAGTACGTATAATTTTCGTCTAATTTGGATTATGACCTATTTAAATAAATGATAGTAATTAATGCGATACGGACTCTGATCCTTTAAAAGTAAATCAAATAGACTTTATTTGGCGGATCGACTCCATTTATATGCGAACGTAAAAGAATTCAATTTCCTGTAGAAAAATCTCTAAAATAGACGATGGCTAAATCGCTATTAGTTTGTGATCAACGTTTTCATTTATACATGTTTTAATGCCATCCTTTATTCCTAAGTATAACAACACCTTTAAAAACAAGTTTCCTACAAATATATCATACAATATTTTATTTGTCTTGACAGGTCTTCCAATGTCACGAAATCGAAAATAACTTTTTTCTACTCCCTTGTGAGCCTTTGATTCTATTGATTTTCATACAATACGGAGGTACAAAAACTAGTATATGATATCTATCATGATTCATTCAGCAAAAAAGAACAGACCATGAGAGATGTCAACAACAGTTGTAAGACACTTGTTTCTACCAAAGCTATGCTCACAATACTGTGGGTTTGTGTCGACAAAAAATCTATTTTGTGTTATTCCAGACAAAACAAAACACAATTTTTCATCAGTATTGACTCAACAGCCTTTGTGTTATTGAATTAATTTAAAAAGTAACTAAGGGACTAACTAAATAAGGGAGAGTAAGATATCAAACTTAATAATTTACAAATTTATTACTATCTGCTTTCTATACATTTTGAAACATCAAGATGAATCGCCATGGAATATCGCTTAACAACTTTTTACAGTAAACATTATATTCAATTATTCTTCTAAAACTAAATGGTAATTTCTAAGACTGACGAAATTTATCAAACAGAAGAATTTGAATTACAAGTCGACACTGTTGCAAGTGTTGATAAAGTTTTTTTGTAAGATGTCGTAAAGCATTGACTTGATTTAACGTACGTGCTTTGTTTTCTGTGCTTTGTTCTTGATTGTGTTACATGTTCTTATAAAATTGTCTTTGCTTTCACGGTGCTTAAGTTGATTTAGATATAAATCTTCGAAGTAAACTTTAAATACTGAAAGGATTTTCGTTATCTTGGCTCTTGAATGAAAATTTTAAATCCAATTGTTTCCATCCTTTGAGACAATGAGTTCAAACTACAACTGTTCAACAGTGTTTGTACTATCAATTTATAACTGCGAATCTACGTGAACACTACCTATACTGAAATATAGCTAGTAATATTCTTAAGTTTATTTCAGTTAAAATGGCTTATTTTACGATAGCAGCAAATATATAAAAAACTCATCCATTTCTTACATTTAAACTTCATTAAAAGCTAATTGCACTAAATTGCATTGGAATGCTCCGCTTAGAATATGCCAGACCATTAGTGTTTTTCACATCCATTTCACTCTAGAGATGTTTTAATGAAAAGATTGCGTGCAAGTTTTCAGATCACAGAAAATAATATTAGAGCAACATAAAAATATATTCCCAGATATAATATTAATAAATGGCAAATTATTTACAATTCACTGTTTCTTAATAATCAATTAGCATTATTATATACTAAAATTAATAATTTTCACCAAAACACTTTTAAATAATTATTAAGTTTGAAACCAACCATTTATAAAAGAAATAATCTTTTATTGAAAAGCAAAATTAAACATATAACATTAATCTTTATATTACAAACTTTGAATCTGATCGTGAAAATTCAAAAAGTTGCATTATTTTTTTATGACAGCTGTTAAGGGAACCAAAAGAGGTTTTTTTTAATATTGACTACTCAATATATGGATAATCATTTAACTTGTTATAGTACATAGGTATGTATAAAAATATTAGCTTATAATTTAAAACATTTAATTATATTGTGCTACATAGTATTAAATAAATAATTAATTACATGCTGTGTTTAATTCGAATTGACTTTTAAATAAGTTGATTCACTAAGTAACTTTTCCATTAGTTAAATTAATTTTTAAAATAAATTGATTTTACAATTTATTCACAACTGTTTACTTTAACACTTAACAAAGCTGTCACAAAATGTGATAATGACGTGCCAGTAATATGAATAATAAGCTGTCAGTGAATCAGGTCATAGTAATAGGATATAATTTATGTTATATAATATAAATTTAAATGAATATGGCATTTAACAAAATTTACGTAAAAATATTAATATTTATGTGAGCAAAATTATTATTATATTGTATAATACATAATGGAACAAAATATAATTAATCTTACTATCGGGGAAATATTTATTTATATTCAAAGGCCATATAATAAAAAATGTTCTCTTTCTTTTAACGTATCATCTTGAGTGCATTTGTTATAATAATAGTTACCCTCTGTCTAAGCTGTATTTAGTGTTCTTACATAAGTCGTTTTCATTTATTATAAGTTTGGAAGATAGAACTTACATAAGTATATGACGTGTAAATAAATATTTTATTGGAGTATATATTCCTCCATTCCTAATACTGTTACTAAGTTGTAAATGAAATATCTAATA
>DVQO01000388.1:0-18056 GCA_018231785.1 Danaus gilippus | reverse complement strand
TATTTCTTGATTATAGGGCGATACGAAGTTCGCCGGGTCTTCTAGTATATATATATATGTATATATTTAAGTTTTCGTGTGACTCTTCAGAATTCATTTACATTTTGAGTTGCTTGGAAATAAGGCGTGAATACCTTTTATCAATTTACGTCTAGTCCCCACCTTTCTTTCTTTTCGAAATTAATCTTTGAAAAAGATTTTCATAAAAAAAACAGTTTAGATGGTTACATTGATACAATACAACTATTTGGAATTTCTTGTTTTGGGTGGTAACTATGAAGTATGATTAAATATTTCTAGATTTTTATAATATATATACAGATAAATTGTTATGGACAAAAAAGAATACATTTAAGACGAATCCCTAAAAGCGGCCAGCAATTAAGTAAAGTTTTGAAAGAAAACCTTTGAAATGCTTTCTCTTTTAAGCGACGCTTTATAAATTTGGCCTCAGCGTTAAAAGTATGACAATTGTGTTTTAAAACATTAGACCAAATTGTGTTAATAATTTTTTCTCTTACATTTCCGCTATTCCTCAAAACTCAACAAAAAATGTTAAAAAAATAACTAAATTGTTAGTAAATATTACTTACAATTTAGTTAATTTAACTTACAGGAAATTGGGCATTGTCAAGATTATTCATAATGAAAAATCAATTAAGACGGCAGAACCGCATTTAGTATTGATTACTTAGAAAACAAGGTAGAAAATCTTTTACATTTTTTAGCACGTTTAAACTGCCAACATTATTTTGATCATAATTTTGATTCCTTCGTCATAAATATTAAAAATTGCTTTTCGTATTTATTTAAATTTTAAACCAACTTGACCTCTATAAATGTTTATTAATTTTATTATTACGCCTTCCTAGTTATCTCATATCTGGTTTGAAAGATAAATGTGAGGAAGACAAAAATCTTTATAAATTATTTAAAATTTAGTAATGGAAATGTCCTTTAGCAAACCGTGGTCGCTTTATTGTAAGCCGTAAAGAGGATCATGTCGATTTATTTACTGTTGTGTATATGGACAGCGTTGTGCAATGATGGCAATGAGAACGAATGAATGTATCAGTATCCTAGACACTAGTTTATTAAGATTGAAGCGTTGATATATCGATACCAATGAATAATTTATTAGTTGTTTCGAAAATATATATCTTCATTGGCTAACAAACGTGGAAGAATTTCATGAAATAAAAATCGTATATCCAAATTTATAAAAAAATCCTAAATTTCTTTTTAATTGAATGTGGTTTGAAGTTTAATGGTATTCTATATAAAAAATAATAAGTATAATTTTGGCTCACAAAAAACCTAGAACACGAAAATTCACAAATATCTAGTCCCTAAAGTAATTCAGCTTATCCACGTCAGCTCTTATAAAATCCTATTACTTGATAACAGCTAAATTGTTTTGACACAGCATTCCTAAGTATATAAGAATATTTGAATAAAAAACATCCTACAAAATACATATGATTTAAGTTAGAAAAGAATAATTTCAATCAATACTGGTAACTGTTGGGGCTTTTTAAATATCCAGTACTATAATCACGCAACAAAAAAAAAATAGTAAAATAGTTATGATCAAAAACAATATAAACTATTTAGAAATGTTGAGGTAAGAGTTTTCTATGACAAATATAAAAAAAAGTTATGATACAAAATGTATTGTAAAACTACTCACTTGTCGAAGGTTCTATTGGGACCTGCAATTGTTTCTGGTTGTGGTTTGCGTCTCGACCACCGGTTTGATGCTGTAAGTAGTGCACCAGACCAGCGACAACCTCCTTTATAGAAGTTATCATCTCAGCCAAGGACTGCCAGCTGGGATACTTCGCATCTGATAGTAAATATTACATATTTAGACAGTTTAAGTGAAGGCTACAGTTACACCTAAAGCTTCTGCTTATTTTCACATGTACGTCATACATACGTCATATATTTTGTAAAAGTCTTGTATCATGACTGGATTGATCGTATACTTAATAATAATATTACCTAGAAAATAATGATAAAGTGAGAAGCTTCGAAATACATATATGAGATGTTTTAAAAAAAATTAACGAGCACAAAAGCCGATAATGATGTAAAGTTTGAAAAAGCAAATGAAAATTCACTCTAACGTGTGATGCAGAGCATAAAAGTGCTGAGAAATGAGATTATTATGTCAAGTACGCAAGAAGTTTTTATATTTATGTTTTTATTTTTCTCAAACCATTTTACTAGTCCCGACGTATACTTAAATAGGAAAGCACTTTGAATAATACAGCCATATCATAACATTACAAGACCTCCATATTTAGAACATATTTTATTGCGTAATTATGTTCAAATGAAAATATACATGCAAATGGCAAAGTGAGGAAATGTGTTTAATATTTGTAAATTCCTAACTTTTACACCTACATATTTTATTTTACAACAGCATTATAACAGATACTCGATAACCTGGTTCTTAATTATACAGACTCTCGTAACAGCAGTCTTAAATCTAAATCATACAAGAATAATTCGAATGTATGTATATAAAACATATCAAAATTACATTATTCATTAGTTACCAAGTATAATACAACCATTTGAAATTAAAACATTAATACAAAATATTATGAAACATGATTTAAACAATAAACATTAATTTTTCTTATTTTTTTTTTCAATTACATTTGCAAAGTTCTTTAATATATAAACTCTTTTGTCATAAAAAGAATTAATCATACACAAAACTGTCCCTACAATTATATACGAATATAAAATGACAGAAATTGGATAGTCTAAGTTTTTCCCTTTTTCCTAAAATGGATGGGCTAGAGCTTCTAAATGAAACCGTAGGTGTTGAAATGTAAACGTAAAACTTCTATAAATAAAAAATGCTAACTTACCGGGACTGGCATCGATGTTAGCGAGTCTATCTAAATGCATGCTCATAACGACCAATTGAGCTGGGTCACCGGTCCTTTGAAGAGCTATAAACAACTCTTGTACAGACTGCGCAAAAGACTGTGGCGTTTGAAGTTTATCTATGATGCTCTGCATATGACTCTTATGAGCTGTGTCTCCAAACAGTAAAGCGCTCCACTGATCCGGTGCTATCCTCAAACCGGCTTCGGTCGCTATTTGTACTATCTGAGCATCATGTTCACGACGTAGCGACTCATACGTTCTGAACTCTTCCTTCAGTTGCATAAGTGATGAATCACTCTCTCGCTTTGATACCTGAACAATTCCATAACATTATTGTTACATGGACGATATAAATAACGACGTCAACCATATTATATGATGGGCTCACCTTGAAACAAGAGGCTCTGTATAGGAGCTGAACTACGTGACCGATACTCGTCTTTGAAGCCTGAGGAAAGTGGGGCTCCAATCTTTGGACAACAAACATCACTAGTACCTAACAACAAAAAACTAAAATTATTAATCTATAAATTACATTTCATTGTTTGCGTAAAAATAATCACCTTTCTAGAAAGTGCACAACCATCTTCAAGGGCTAGAAGAACTAACTTTAAAACTTCTTCTTGCATCGCTGGTCCAAGGAACTGACAGCCGCGAGCACGGACTGCCGCCCACAAGTTAGCACTGAGCTGCTGGGGATTCTATTCGACGAGGAATTTCAACACATTCATTATAAGCATGGTTGAAAGTAAACAAAATATGATAAATTTGTATATTCAGGACTCAACAATTATAACACAAAAATATTGTTAGATTAATTTAATCTAACAATAATAATAACGAATATGTAACCTGATGCTGTAGTATGAGCTCCGTGACTGTCCTCTCACCGAGTGAGCGAACAGCCCGCGCCGCCCTGCCACGGCCCTCTTCATCAGTTATAGCGCACTGTAGTAACGTCACCAACTTACGCTGCATAGGCCGGGACAGACGATTACCCGTGTTACTAGTCGCTATATAAGAAGTATGAAAATAACATTTTAGTGCAAAAAAGATAATCTATGTCTGTATAAACTGTCAGAACATTCCTAAAGTCGCAGGTAAAATTTAAAAACTGCAAACTGTTTACTGTATTATAATATTTTATATTTTTTTGCATAATCCGACGTGTTATACAAATTTTAAATTATAAGGAAAAAGCAAACATTACCACATAGTTTTAGGTAAATGGCGAGATGTTCAAGACTGCGGACTATAACATCATATGCATGCCTGTCACGCTCAGGCAGAGCCTGGATACTTGGGGGGTGGTAGGGCTGCGCTGGCGGAGTGTAACCCGCTATTTGTAGTAGTGCCGTGTTTACTACTAATTCCTCAGGGTCTGGATGGATGATTGTCTAGTATAGAATGAAACATCTATTACTTTTAAATTTTTTTAATAAGAAGAGAAAATGATGAAAATTATGTCTTCCACATAAGCTTGTTAAAGCTATTGGAAACATTCACATATAATCAGGCCTTGGGTAACAGATAGGTTGTGCAGATTATAATAAAAATAACTCTTTATAAACACAAAAAATGATCAGATAGAATTGGAAGAAGCATCCTAAACAGTCAAACATGAGTATGTGAGGACTATAGTACGTAGAGGGGCATGTAATTAACAGATATCATTTCATAGACTTTACATGCACTAAACTAACAAAAATTAAGAAAAGAATAAATTAATCCAATATGAATGCTATTTTAATTTCTCAAAGCATAATCAGATTTGATGAAACATCAACTAATGTCAACATTCATAAACAATATCTACTGAATAATTCAAACCTTCGCATAATTGCACTTTCTTCTAAAATATCCAAACTTCCTTCGCCTCTGCGTCATGAGCATGACAAATCAGATAATTGTTAAACAATAAATATATTTGGGTGTTAACTAGAACTGTATGAGATAACACAGTTATGTCCAAATGTATTGAAACTAAACAAGTGAACCGTTTGTAAATTTTATGACTTTTCTCCATAACTAAAATGTAATTTACATGTCCTCTGCTTCTAATTTTCTTGCCTCATTGAAACTAATCATGTTTGGTTATAAAAATTATTCTAACCTGATCAAAGGGGCAATGTTTACGATGAAGGTGTTTAATGCAATGCCCACACAGTGTGTGACCACATCCAAGGCTGATGGGGCTCCTTGGCGGGGGGCCAAAGTCTCGGCAGCACACTGGACAATTGAGGTAGTCCGCCCATTGTGGCGCCTGAATTGGCATTCTATAACAACAGTAGTTGATGTAGTTTATACTAAAAATACAACCATAAATAAAAAAATAATACATAAAATTTAAACTTGTCAAACAAAGTTATAGTTTTGAATGATTCAATATCTTGTTTCTTTAATCTATGAAGAATAAACATTTGAATGAAAATAAAACTGTGACCAAGGTGATCTTATCTTTTGTGTAAACACATTTTGCTCACATTATGTGTACTGTTACCATTGTATAACGTCCTAAATATTGTTTGAAATATTTTACTGAAGACATAATTAAAGAGTGAAAGCATGTAATTTCAAAAATCATATATGAGTACAGTTTTAATTCAAATATTGTCACATTACATACATTACATTCTTGGTGTCATTTTATGATGTACTAATTTTCCAATATTGAAGTAACAAGTTAATGAAGCAACACTTCACACATTGTTGTATTTACTTCATTACTAGTTTCACAATGGTTTTTTTCAAATATGAAAGAAACATTCATAAGTTTTAGGTTATATAAAAAAAGACAATATTTTTCTAATGCATGTGATTATTTAAGAATAAGTTGACATAAAACCAATTAAAATATAATGCACTGATTCAAAGCATTGTTTTTTGTTACCAAAGGTAGGATTGATAATAATAACTAAACAAAAATAGAATCAGATTGTTCAACCATTCCAGATAACAGAACTGATAAAAATGCTAAATAATGATCTTATAAAACAATTTAAAATAAACAAATATATTTTTACAGTTGTGGCAATAGATAAAACCATATAAGAATTTATCTAGTAGAGTACAAAAACAAAAAATCCACACTATGAATACTCTTTATTCATTGTTATCCTGTATGGGGCCAATGCTTTCTATTTGCATTAAAAATCTTACAATATTGCAGTAAATCTACCAAAAGAAACAAAAATTTATGCATTATATCTGTTAAGGCCAACATAAGTTAAAGCAAAATATTTTGTTACCAACAATCACAGCTTTGATTCTTCATAAAGATGATTACAATTTGGTTATTCTAGTCATAATGATTAGGCTAAAATTGGATTTGTTATTGCTATATTATATCAAAATAGCGATTTATGATTGACAAAATCGTCTCGTCATTGATTTTAATGATGACATATACAATGTTTTACAACGAATATCAGTGTGCATCACTAACTAATTAATTAGGTATATGAAGGCTGTTTACTCTAGAAATATTTTAAATTTGACTAATATTTTAGAATAATTTTATAAAAAGCGAGAATATTCTAAAAAAATGACATGAGGAAATTGCCACCTAGGCAGTCTGTACGCTGAGTATTATAAACACATAAAGTTCAACATATTTAAATTACACCTTTATCGAAAGAATAATGTTTGTGTGTATAGTTTTTTTTTAAATTCTTACCTCAAAAATAATACGAACACTCATCACAAAAATAACACATTTAGCTTCTACCCACTTCAAATTACGATCCGTCAGCAGGGGTAAACATAGACTAGATAGAACAAAAAGTAATATTAAAATCATTATTAATCAGTTTTGTCTATGAATAAGATTATTTTTTAAAAATTTTATTATTTGATATAAAAAATAAAATGATGTTATTACATAAACGAATAAAAAAACGGACAATAAAAGTACTATGCGATAAAATAATTTTCAGAACATATTTTTGTTTTGTTTTTAAATCATTCTAGGTCAAATAATTATTTACCGCCCCGTTTTATATTATTGGTTAAATCATGAAGGGTTAGTAACATTACTTAAAAATACTTAAGATCGGTTACATTTATATATTCATTACAATTATCGTTAGTACAATGGAATTTTGTGTCGGAAATCATAACAAGAAAAGTATAATTAATTCTACTTTGTAATACATATAAACGAGTCATCATATTATATCCGTACCTGAATAAAATTACTCATGAATTTAATTATAAATCGGGTTTTCGCTCTTTTAAGCATTTCTTGATGCTTGCAACAAAATATCATAAGTTTAGTTTAATCTGTCATGAATGTTCGATATTGAAGTTTTGTGCCATATCAGTTTTTGTTTTATTTTATGTTTCACTAATTAAAAAAATTAGGCATTTTGAATCCCATAATTTTTAACTGAATAAAAACTAATAACTGACATTCATGACGGTTTTGAGGTGTCAGACCGTTTGTGTTAGAATAAATATGTATAAATTTTTCCTAACACGTAGGGAAATCCCACACTTGATTCACAGATGTTGCAGACATTATATACATAAAAAACTTCGTTTTCATAGAATATTTTTTTTGGAAACACTAATTGGGAAATAAAGGGATGTTAATAGACTTAAAAATAAATTGCCATACCCATGTTGGGTATGTCATGATTACATTTTAGTTTTTGAGTATCATTAATATTAGGTAATAAGGATAAATTAATTGATGTAAAGAATAAAGAAATATAAAGCATGAACTCTTTTTAGTGAAAGAGCATGTACACATTTTAGAAAATGTATCAAATCTTATTTCAAAAAAAATTAGGGGTGCATGATACTGCACCTTGCCGTGATACTGATCATAGATGCAGGTGCTGCATAACATTTAGTAGTAGGTTGTTCATTAAGTAGAATAAATGTCAGAGTGCACATTTTTGGATAAGATTTTATATTAAAAACACTTCCATACAAAAGACATTTGTTCCAAACATGAGTATTTCAAATATATTAATGTACTTGGTTGTTTTAAAATAGGTACTCAGAAGGTTAAGCATGTGATCTTTTTGATACCTCAAAAATAACAATTATTTTAAGGAACATCATGAAATGTAAGCTAATAGAAGTTAAGAATTTTTTTTGATGGTTATTTTTGTCAACTAGTATTGTATGATAAATCATAAAAGGTATGAAAACCTAAAATAATAATCATCATCATCATCAGCCTGTTAGACGCCCACTGCTGAGCGAAGGTCTCTTTCTCACATGGAGAAAAATAATAATGCATTTTCTAAATTAAGATATAATAAAAATATTGTAGAACCATCGTTAAATCTCAATATCAGATTTTTAGAAAGTAGAGAAATTGGGCATTTTTTTACCTAAATATTTTAACCTTCATTATCAGAACCCAAATTGTTAGATCTTGTTAATGAACTTTTATCAGCTGTTAAGGAATGCATTGCATCTTTTCTGATGACTCCTTAACACAAACCCACAATATATATATATATTTGTTTTATAATTTAGTAAAAACATTATAGAGTTTTGGTCCCAACCATAAATAAAATATAAGAAAAAATTACTTAATTTATTTTGTAGGAACAAATTAAATTACAAAGACAAAAATGGAATAGCGAATGAAAACAATTAATATTCATAATACTTTATTGCTTTACCAATCTACAAATACATTTGTACATGGGTAAATTGAAAAACAGACATCCTTGCGCTAACACACATATTATTCAAATTAATATATTTGACTTGCGTCACTACTATAAACTTCATATTAAGACATTCTAAATATACTTAAAGATGCTTAAAAGATAATTCAGGGCGAAGCATGATAATCTTCTACAGGACAACCAAACAATTCATGTGCACAAATGATATATCAATTAAAAAGCATTAATTGTGACATTATTATATGCTAAGAGTTCTATATTTTAATCAATTGGTCAACTGAAAATATATTCATTGTTTCAACAGTCCACAAGTTCGGTTCATTGTAATATCTAATCTTCAATTAGATGTACCTTTTCAAAATATTAATTATGGCAATGATTCTGCAATTTTCTACCAAAACGAGTTGTGTTCTAAATATACAAAAGTCACCTTCAAAACATTTGTTGCAAGACTTACTTGCATTTTAGAAATTAGTATATGAATTTAATAAAATTTTAATATGCTTCTTTTATATAAAGCAACATCAAATCCAATGACGATATCATTTAAAGGTTTTTGCTTATTAAAATAATAAAACTATTGAATATTACGATAGAAATAAAAATGGAAACAATATAAATATAACAACACATTTTTCTATACCTACATAGTATTACATCCTTCAAAATGATAATAGATCTCTGACTTATTTATTACATATTACCAATAGACCTCTAGAAATATCTTGAAGATAAACAAATTACTTTAAAACAAATCAGGCTAAACTTTTTGAAAGTTACCATTTTAATGGATTATGCCCATTTATTACTTTAAGTAACATTACATTGTTGCCGCAGTGTTACTACACCAATACACTACTTCCATTGTTAATTTGTCACATCATTTGTTTTTGAAATGTGTTAACTAGGTATTATTTATCTTAAAACTAAAGATTTACTGTTCAATTTTTTTCTATAAATAGTAGTTCTTATCTCTTTAAATTATTTTTCTAATAAGTAATTTCATCTAAATATTTTTTGGTTAGTTAAATGCAATGTTTTCATTATTTTTCATGAATACTGTTTTATTTCATTTGCAATTGCAATCTTCACAATATTTTAGTATTCTCTTATCTATTAAATACACAAAAATTTTAAATACATCTTTTTTCAACTCCAAAATACTTATTATTGACTAGCTTGGCGAAAATAACAATAATAAATCTTAGATTAATATACATAAAAATATTTGAGTGTACAAAACTGCCAAGTAGCAAAACAATATCACATGTTCAAAATAAATTATCTATCACCAAATGAAATATCTACCTTATATTACATATTTAGGACTACAATAATGTCTTACATTAATTTATGGTTTTCTAAAGTTGTCCAATCAAGACGTGGTCATTTCCAACTCAAAGAGTTGGGATCGTAATATATTTCATTAAGAAGTCAAGCCAAATCTATTAAAAGCTTCAATTTTAGCTCAAATTATAAACATTAATTAGATGTAGAAATATTTATCTGTAACGTCAATTATTAATTAATTTTTTGTCGTGTAGTATTATGAAATACTTTTTATGTAGGTACTCATGCAAGTTGAAATGTAAGTTAATAATCTCAAATTTAACTTTCGTGTCATTTACGTATTAAGACAATTAAAGCTTGTACATACGTGTTGGTAATAAACTAACTGTCATTATTTTTGCTCACTAGTTTCTTTATGACTTACTAATTTTTATGAGCATTTGTGTCAGTAGCTTCGAACAGTTACAAATTTAATATACGCCGTGAAAAGTTAACTTTAATAAAAAAAAATATATATATTTAATACCAGAGATCTGAAATATAAAATAAAAAAGTGCAACTAAACTTTAAATTACTTTTAAGTAATAATATTTTAATTCAACTAAAATAAATCTTATAAGATAGTGACTAAACATTATCAACAACAAAATATGACTTTATGATAAAACAACACTCAAAACAGTGCCATAATTTTTTGTGGAAGCCATTATTAAAAGAAGTTCATCGGTACCTGGTAAAATCGAATCGAAGTTTCAATTCTTGTATTTTATTCGTCACATAATGCTAGACTGCTAATTACTAGATTTGAAGTATTTTGGTATAATGTCATAAAAACAATCATTGCAGTCTATTCAATGCTTTATGCAATATTTATATATTATGAGTGAATGCCTAATATATTATTAACATTTCTCAAAAATACTTTTAAATATTGGAATGAGGTTCTAGTTTTGGTCTCATTTAGTGTTTATTTGTGCGATTACATACCTTTGACTAACAATTTTCCAACTATGCATGCCACACTAAATATACAAATAAAATATATAAATTAATTAATTAATAACGCCTAACTTATCTAACGCTCTGTGGCTATGAAAAATAAAAAAAAATGGACCACAAAATATATCAAATTGGTTTTTATAAACGTCGCTAAAATTAACCGACAATATTTATATCAAATCACATATCAGATGATTATATAAGTATTTTTTTCAAAATCTTAAGTAGGTTCGAATGCACGTGCTTGTTTTATTGATACTTCATCGTAAAAGCTCAATGACTAATTAGACTAGCCTCATTTAACTTTGTTCATGCAATATAAAACTTTAACATCATATATTTATTATATTTAAATAAAAACAAAATATAACAACTACGGTCTATATACTTTAAGTTTCAACAATGCTACGGAATTCTTGTGTAGAGACGAAAAATGATATTTCACGTTTTTATGTTAAACTTAGGTATATTAAAAATTTATAAATGATTCGATAGGCTTAGGCCGATATTGGAAAATCCTATCTTGCTTATACACACGGCTCGCTTTTATAACTAAGTATTCTACAACGACTACGCTTGTATTTGGCACGTAAATTACTCATCTAAATTGTATACAAACTAACCTAAGCGTTGAGGACATCACAAATAATTCAAAAATGGAAGCATGTATAAATCGTACTATGACTTATGTACATAAATCTAAAAAATTATTGTGTTCAATGTTATCACATTTGCACGATGGTATATGTTATGTGGTCCATACGAAGGGCGGTTATAATTTATTTATCTGTTGATTAGAGAAACAATTTAAAGTTATTGTTGCTTTAAATAGCACATGAAATAAAATAAAGAAATTAGGTGGTTTTTTATAGGCTCCATTTTGATTTAGACAAAACAAGAACCCAATAGTGTATTATTTAAGGACTACAAATAGAGCTGACTTTAAAAGGTTTAAGTCATAGTCAATGATAAAAAATAAATTAATATGAAAATATTTAGTATAGCCTAAACCGCTTGTGAGCCGCGAGTATGTTAAGTTCTTAGACGGTTTTAGTTTCAAAAGTAAGCAAATCGTGAAGCAATTCTTTTTATCTTTATATTTAACCGTTTTCAAGGTTATTTATTTTTAAAGTTTTTTCACAAAAAGCTTTGGTTATATCTTGCAACGTCTTTGGTATTAACACTTAATATCGATTCTCTACTCTTTATCTACATATATCTAAAACAAGTCATAAAGAATTTCATATCAATCACGCAGTCCTTGAAAATTTGGTGTTATTATTTTTTAACTGCTTGATTTTAACTTGTTATTTCAGTTCACATCATATACATATTTTCTTATACACATTTGGTAACTTGGTTATATTTAATTCTTGTCTTCATCAGCAGGCTTTGATTTTTCAATACAATACCGGACCCTGTCGTGGTCCAGTATAATTTGCAACTGAAATTGGAATAATTAATTTAGGTATAAGGCATAAATTATAATTTAATATTTAAATTATATGATGTATGGGAGTCCTTTTGTTTCATTTTATAAATTACTATCCTATAATTAAAACAATTCGTTAGTTTTTTTACTACCTATTCCCCTCGTCAGACATTCATTGCGTAGTAAACTGGGTTCTGAGGTGCGGTCATGGGTGAGGTGACTTGTTGGGCCGATCCAGCTGCTCCCTCGGGAGCTCCACGGGTCGCTCGAGATGGAGACCCGGGTGCTGGCTGGTATAGTGGGGCTGCAACCTGAGGATGGATTGGTTAACTTTCATTAGTGAAGAAATATTTGAAATTATATTTAAACCCTGTATAATATAAGAAAAAGACTATGTAATATAATATCATGCAAGTATATAGATATAAGTAAACTCTTTTTAGGATGTTATCAATTTAGGTAGGTATTTAAAAAAAAAACTTATATGTTTGGGGTGTATCATATAAAGATAATTTTTTGTGGATATTTTTATAAGATAATTCAGCAAGGTAATATAACTTTTTTATGTGCTTAAGGTTTTTTCACTAAGTCTCCTGTATTTTTGTAAGTATAAAGAAATATAAGGCTTAAATTCATTACCAAATATTTGATGTAAGCATTTAGAAATAAAAGTGGGCAAAAAGAATTTAACTTTTTTTGTCTTTCTCACTTTTCATCTAATTACAAATAGTCTCTAATTGATGAAATTACAAATCTTTAAAATACAGAACATAAAAGATGCTAATACAAGAATTTCAGGACAATGCGCTTCTTTTAAATTATTATCATTTAGGTGTTGTTTTAACAATATTATTTTAAATACAGTCTGTTATCCTAGTGATTAAGTAAAAGAAATGTCACCCATTTCTTTCATATAACAATTCACTTGTTTTAAAAAAAATTATGAAATTATTAGAATAAAATTATGAGAAATCTGAATATTAAAAAAATATTTATAAGACCACCTGTGATCATTTATAGTACTTATTCAGTAACTAAAGTGAGTACTGCATGGTTCGTATCTGTGAACAAATTCTGTAGGTCATATAATTAAAGTTGTTGGCTGTTAGTGTTCACAGATGGCGTCCAGATGCACATTGTAGTATAAAGCAATCACGATGAAAAGTTTAACCCACGTGGACTACGAACTTCATAACAGAAAGTTTTGAAGCTGCGCAAAAGTTTATCGAGAGTATTTCGTTGGGTTTTATGTCAACTTTGTGAGGTTATTTTGATGTTACGTAATATATTTGAAGAAATTTACGTTACGTTATTTCTACAGGGATATAAATCTATTCTAAAATATACCTTTTCGGAATAACAAATCATTTGTTTGCCGCCACCGGGTTGCGGCGCCGGCACTGGTCTATATCTTGCTGGAGCGGGGCAGAGAGTCTGTAATGGGGTCAAATACAGTTTACAAGGCCATTCAGCTTATTGTTAAATATCGTATGTAATTTTAGGTGTACAAATATTTGTTTAATTAATTGATAACGTTTCAATATTCATTCTTATAAAATCTTAGCCAAATTGATTGAACAGTAGGTGAGGTTGTATATTCCAATTATATTTATCTACCAGAATTGATTCCTAGATGCGCTAGCCTCTCTGTTTGCAAAGTTACGGACTGCTTTGTTCGATCTTAATTGGTATACACTATATGTACACATGTTTGTAATATACAAACAATCTTCACGAATGTCTGTATAGAATCGTACGCTCCAAATATTTCGTACTGGATGTCGACACCGGTATTTCATGAACGTTTTTAAATTAAAATATGTATCATAACATGTATATATATTTCTAATTGAAACATGTTAAGTTTTTACATATTTTATGTAAGTTTTGTAGATATAAAAAAGAACATGTAGTTTTAATTTCTAAAAGTGTCTTAAAATCAAATATAACTTTTAATTTCGGTTGGCTGCCAAAATTTTTGTTATACGTACTGGATAGTGATTAAATGTAATAAATTTACTGATCTTTTATATAAGTGGTAATTTACTTTCTTGTACTTAAATATTATAAAGATTTTGATTAATGAGCCAATCGAAAAAAAAATTTACGTTTAATTCTATGCAATTACATACTTTATGATTTATGACTGGACTTTCGTCTGGTTAAGATTTTTGAGACATTATTAAACACAGTAACATTTCGTATGTTTATATCACCTGCACTTGTAAGGCATGTGTGTAATGAGCTCGTTGTGGTATGGCTGGCTGCGGCGTACTGGCTCCACTTATAGATTGCTGATGTTGGTGGTAGTAATGCATGCGGTTATCTGCAAAACCGAACACCGCTGTCATCAATGTAATACCAATAATGTACAAGAAATTTAACTATAATAATTATTCAATCATATTTATAATGCAATAATTACTATAATTATAATTACTAATTTACATAAAAATATTGATATACCTAACCAACGGCAGTGTGTCAACGTCATCTTTTAATGAATAATCGACACGAACCTCGTGATTAATTATACTCACAGTCGTTAGTGCCCCAATTTTGAGCGTAATCCTGCTGATAGTGGTAATGGTTATTGTATGGTACGTAGAGAAGCTGGTGATGGCTTCTAATAGGCGGCGGTGACTCCGGTCTCCTACACCGACCTGAACGGACTGGCGACGTTTGTTCTGAACTTGTTTGGGAGCTGTATAATTCTTGACTGCTATCTGAACACCTTTGTGCATAGAACGAAAGATAATAACAGATAAGAAAAGAAAAGAAATACGAAATTAGACAAAAAAATTCTTTAGGCCACATAAGTCATAATCTATCACATGTAAGCAGCAGACATAAAAATATCCAGCATAAATGATCTTAAATAAAAATAGTTTATGAGAAAGTTTTAAAGTTATTGCGGTTGGAAATAACGTTATAAAAGGGAAAAAAATATATACATATATTCTGTTTAACAATCTAAATAAAATAAATATTTATGGTTAGGTGTTATAGTATAAATGTTTGTAAATATTTGTAGCTAACGGGAACGTCTATTTGCAAGTCGAGTTTTTTCTTCTTTCTGTTAATCTTCTTTCTTTCTTTCCATGTTATTTTATTTTAAGCCACATCGAAGCGGAGCCTGAGTTTTTACTTATTAAATCCGTTTGCTACACTTTTCTATAAAGTCTTCTTCTATTTATTGTAAAAACCAGACACGTTTGCATAAATAATATTTAATGTAGGGTATTTATTATGGGTGTTTCAGATTTTACTTTTCATAGCTGCAAAAACAGCTGTTTGTTTCAAGTTATGTTTTCTCTTTTTAATATAAAAAAAACTTTTCATCTTCAAGTCTTTTAATAAACTTTTTGTTTGACTTTGTGATGTTTATTAATTATTATAGATAAGTGATTATTTTACATACTTACCCAACATTAGCGTAAAGGGAACAATTCCCGTACAAGTTGTCGTGTTGTCTAGACTGGTAGTGGTATGCCATGTTCTGTGCGTGGGCGTAACACGCATCGCTATGTTGTGGCACCGGGGTACTGTTGCATTGACGTGTCGTAGCGTAGTCAGATTTAGACCTTTGTAAAAAATGAACTCACCTCTTAGTTTTTTTAATTTTATTTTTGTATTTAGTATCTTCTTACATTAAAAAACACAACGAAAATTTAAAAGGGAAGTCAGGGATAAAGCCGATGTATTTCATTATATATTTCAATTTACATATGAGACCAAATTTATTTTTGTGACATCTTATCTAAAAAAAATTAAAAGAATCCCAAATTATCTGGTGCACAAAGAACGGTTCGTTTCCGCTGGACTTGTTAAGTCTGAAAAGGAGTTGACATTTATAGCGAGACAAATGGGAATACAACCGATTCTAATACTTTTTCGTCGATGACGTTTAACCAGTGAAGTAACACGAAACATAACGTGTAAAGCCAGAAACTTCCTGAAATTTATTAGAAATATGTGGTTGTAAATATAATTGTAAATAAATTAAAGCAAAATATTGCTTTATAATGTATTCATTTTCTACGTACGTATGACTGTTACTACAGGTTAATTGAAAGCCGTTGATTGCCCTAGATGCATGTAGATTGTGGTGACATCAATGAAACCTCGGTAAATGGAAGAGAAATGAAAGAGTACAATCGTAGTAGCATTGTAATGATCAGTCCCTTCAGGGTTATATGGGCATTGGACTTGATAACAATAAATTGATATTGTTACGATAATTGTTAGAATCTTTACTATGACACTACACTAATATAGATAGAATGTAAAGACTATAGGAAAACTGTGATCAAATTATATCAGCTTGTGATTTTAAGTACTTCGATTTTAATTAAAAAGTACGCCTTACACTTGGCTTTTCGTGTCACTGATGCGAAACTCGGTGCCTACTTACATTGAATATTTTGAAACTTTCCATTATTTTATTTAAGTTTTAAGGTTTTGGTTATTATTTGTAAAATAGTTTTACAATATGTTAAAATAAGTAGCTCAAAAGAACTACTGAAAGGGAAGAGAGCTATAGAGAGCTATAAATAAATTCTCCTCTAATTTAGAAAAGTACGATAAGTTTTGATAATTTGAATAATCGTCAAATCCCTATGCACTTACCAGTTAGTGTTAATGCTGGACCTGCTCTGTGGTCGCGAATTAAGATTGGCTTCAGAATAGTATGGCCAGGAGTAGTTTGAGTTAGTGCGTTGGCAAGCGTGAGCGGGCATCGGACTTGTAGCACTCGATGTAGCGGTAGGCTGTAGTTCATTTTGCATCTGTTGCAGTATCTCATTGGATGAGCCAAGCTGTTTCTTAACAGCTATCCCTCGTACTGCTGGTCGTCGATGGAAACCTAAAGTACGGTCGGAATTGACGAAGGTATTCTTACTTGTTTTTTTGTACCTCGAATTGCATTTCGAGTCTTCAGATATTCAGTCATTTTAAAATACCAACAAAAATGTGTCTAAAATCAAGTTAAAATAAATAATATTTATATTACGAGTATGTAGTACAAACAATTTAAATATATCCCCAAAGAAATTAATTTTAGTAAAGGTATATAGTAGTATTTTAATAAAGATAATTGAAAGAATTTATAATACTGTCATTTTGCATTATAGAGGATGAAAATATATGATTGCAACTGCTTAAACCGCAGGCGTCTGTCCTTTTAATGTCCGTTAATTATAACGTGGTATAAATGCCCAGCGGTTATGGTCTCTTCAATAAAAATTCTTCACACCTCGTTCATATTAATTATTTTTTATTTATTATACGGTTGAATCGAGATGCGAAGAATGTGCACAAAATTTTCTATATTTATAAATATAAAAATTTATATATTCGTAAATAAATAAGTTATTATTTTTTAATATTTTTTAATAATAAATGAGGCATATTGTATACATAGTGTAGACATAGGTCTGTCCAATTACTAGTTTAGATCCTATGGTACTGACAATCAAGAATAGTAAACAAAAGGTATGGAAATTTAAAAAAAAATTAAATAAGGACTTCATATGTTTCGGATGTGTCTTGTGTCACTGCATATGAACCAGGGTCTTAACGATTGAATGTGATAAATTGTTTTATATCACGAGTGGTTCGAACACTGACCCGATTGTAAATGTTTTTAGCTTTAATTGAATGAAGATATTTTCCAGCGTTTGTTTAAAAAGGTTTATGTTTTTTATTCCATTCAAAGGTAAGGGAGCGTTCAAGTATTACGTAACGCAATTTTGGGGGAGGGGGGGTCTCGTAAA
>DVQO01000387.1:0-18058 GCA_018231785.1 Danaus gilippus | reverse complement strand
GATGTCGCAGGGAAACTCTTTTTACGAGCCGTCCAACCGGCCTTGGTGGGGCCGGGAGTATATCAAAACTATAATGACATAGTTGACAATGTGAACATATTTCATGGTGCAACATAATTTTGAAATAGGTAATCCAATCTGAAATAGAAAAGATTATCTGTTAATAAAAAATAATTGGAATATATGATACTAAAAGGGATATTTAATTATATAGTAATGATATTGAACACATACATATTATATCAATGTTTATAATTCAAATGTTTCGCTAAATGAATATTGAGCTGTCAAAGAAGTCAGTCAGATAAGCAGCGACCGTGTAATTATTTTTGTAAATGCTACGTTTATTGCGGTAGAAAGTATTAAATTACATGCCTCGTCCGTCCCACACTGCTAGAGTAGTTTCGATGATTTTCACACGATAACTTCGAATAAAGAGATCTGAGTCATTTCTTTGACTATTGTTACAAAATAAAGGAATTCATTAGAAGAAGAATAGAAAAAATATCAAATGAATAATTAAATTACTGTTTGTCAGTTGCCTGCTCTCTTTCATAATATTTTAATTTGTCTAATTCTTATAAGTATTTTTGATAACTTGCGAACGCTCGTTTAAAAAAAAATAGATTTATTTTATAAATAATAACCTTATACAACTATTTTAAATATGAATAGCTACCAATTTCTCGTCGGTTTATCCCTACCTTCAGATCAGAGCTCAATTTGTCAAACGTGTTTATACAAGCCGAGACACTTGCAATAATAATCTTTTGTTGACAGTTCTCTTTTGAGAACCCATCTCAAAAGAATTGCAAACAACCCTGCCCACTTATAAAAACAGCTGATGTATTTGAGTTTGTACCTTATGTTACTATCTATCATATCTAGTACTTTTAATCTGTGCCTTAGAAAATTGTAACAAAGCCTCTGTCTTACTCAAAGCAGCTACAATAATAATTCCGAAGTAAAATGAATTTATATTGTTCATTCTGCTAAACCCAAAGTAAAAAAAGAACATTATTTAAATTCAGCAATTAATGAAATCATATAGACTAAAATGTTGATTACAATACGATCAGGGCCTTTGAAGAAAATTTTAAATTTCATTGGAGTTTTTTTTTGAGAAATGGCTTTGCGGCAACTTTTGAATAATGTGCAATGATCTGAAAGTAAAATATTTTTATAAGGCAAGCCAATAAATTTGAATGAACAAATTCAATGTTAAATATGCCACTCACTTGTTCAACAAAGTGTGATTTAAAGTAATTAGTCTTCCTGAAAATATTAAAATGTATAATATAATAATTAAGCTCAAACTACCAGTAAATGTTGGCAAATATTGTTTTAGTTACATAAATTATTTTAAATAGGAATTTTCAACCTGTAGATGCATTTCTTTACACATATTAAATTATTTACCTAAGCTGTTATGATTTTACTTATTGTATTTGAGATTTTTTTACAGTTTATGCAGATTCAATATTATATTCGAGTATATTTATTCCAATACCTTAATTTCATTTTTACCTGCATACATTACACATGCGCCTGGAGAACGTGTTTTAAAATTTTAATTTACTCATAAAAGATAAAACTTAACATCTTATATCCGTAAAGGTCTGTCCACACTTTTGAAATTTATTACGTCTCCTTTCCAGGTACAACGGTAAACTCTCCCTCAGTCAAACAAAGAAATTGACACAGGGCAAACAAAAGGCACCCTATTCCGTGATATGACCCATTTTTATGTCACAAAATTATCCATTTGCCCGTGAGGTCATCATGGTTACATATTTTATTACTGTGTAACGTTGAACATTAAGAATGTTCTTTTAAATATGAACTTCCGAGAAACGTCTACGCTGATAAAAGCTGTGGTTGTGAGAAACAGTTTTTATTATAATTTTAAGTAACACTTTATAACTTTGGAGACATTCGTTCATTATGTGCGTTTATAAAATACCTACATGTCTATCACTCAACCGTTTTGTGAATATAAATAAATTATTCTCTAAGTTAAATGAAATTTAATGAAGTCTTACACAAACATTAAATTGATTTCTATTTTTACACAACAATGAGACGTGAGATACGAATATATTATTACGTAACGAGGTCGATTACTTTTAAAAGAAGCTTCATTACCGTGTGAGTGACAATTTAATGAAGTGTTGGTTCATTGTGTAATTGTAGAGGTTATTAAAAGTAACTAATGAATGAAGGCTTGATGAATTGCTTTCGTAATAAGTATATGAGAGTTTATTTGAATTGAGATCAATTATGGATCTTCGTTATATTATAGAGCGACGATGATATCCCATTGATATTGATACATATGTATGCAAAATTTATATGTAGTTGCCCATTTGTACGCGTTTTACCTAATTATGAAAAAACATCTGAATTCGTTTTGTTTTTAGTTTATCTGTATGCAGGTATACGTAATATTTCGCAATTTTTCTTTGCGTATAACATGAAGTGGTTTGCCAGTGCTTAAACTAGAAATAATAACGTTATTTTTTATAAAGTACTAGTATGCATTCTATTCTTGAGAACAATGACCTTTAGTGACCTTTATTGCTACTTATATTTTGGCAACAAGAATGTTATAACTAAATATTTTATTACTTTTATCTCTCTCCTAAAATAAGGTTCTTAGCAAACAAGAATAAGTTGCTTAAGATTTTAAATTAATTTTGGATATAATATAATCATTGATATTTTTCAATTTAAAAATTATATCATAAATATTATTTTTGTTTTAATGTAAATATTATCATTCATAAATTTTGTATATTTTGAAACGTTAATTAAAAGTTAGAGGAATTATGTTTAAGTTTAACGTAAACTGATTTATGTAAGCGGATTAGTTAGTTCACAGTAGTATTACCGTTCTCATATATATCAATGCAAATAATATTGTCAGTTGCTGTTCTAGGGATGCTTCAATTAAGATTCCATTAAATATATAGGTCGGATGACTATGGTCGAGTGGGGACGAGACTGCTACTTTTGTGACTTAAAATTCGTTAGAAAGACATAAAAATAGTAGTTCTATTTTAGAATAAATTATTTATAAATAAGTAGTTTTTCTTTTATTAATAAAGATATTCCATGTTTTATCATATTTTTCAAGAAAGTAGTAACCACGAATCCATAAATCCTAATAATGGTTTAAAGCACTTTGCTCATTTACGAATACCATTATTTATATTACATCTAAGATAGCGCGGTTCCTTTGTAAATTGATAAAAGTTTTTGTTTAAAATTCAACGAGCGCCCTTACCTTGTGATTATGATATGAACTGCTTCGGCTTAGCTGACCGTAGTCTGATCACGTTCTGTGCTGTCATTCTCTTGTGGATTTAGGTGGTTTTTCTTCTTTAATATTTCAACATAAAAGATATCTTATATACAGCTCAAAATCATCTTTGCTATAATTTGATTACGTTTAATCAGGTTATGTAAATTATCAATTAATGTGGTGTATTAAAAGTTTAAATAAAGCAAACAGCAAATATTTAATGATCCTTTATTATAGGAAATAAAATTTAAATTTTTATATAATAAATGATATACTCGGAGTTTAACAGCATTTTATTCAGTGTAGGAAAGGAAATAAAAAAGAAAATAATATATGCAAAAATTATCACAATGGCTTTATTAAAGTATATAAATAGGTATACTGTGACTTAATATGGACATTTATTTACATTTTATATACAAATTCACATATACTACAGCAGTCTTATAGAATTTATTTACACCAACATAGCTAGAAATTACAAAAATAGATTCAAATCTTAATTATTTGGTAAAGCGCGATTAGTTACAATGTACACAGGAAGCTTTGACTAAAATATTTTATGCACACAAAGAAGCGTAGACTAGACAAGATAAGCTTGGCCTGAATATTGTGTATCAATTAAAGGAGGAGGAGGAGGCCAATGTCTGAACTCGCGTCTTCTACCTGGATTATTCACGCCTAATTCTAAAGATGAGTAATCTGAATCTATTGACGAATAAATATGATCAGATGGCGGCCTACCATCTGTTGAATATGCTGAGTTGGGATGATGCGATCGACTTTCCATATACTCAGGTGTAGCAGAAACAACGTCACTGGGTTCTTTTATTTTTTCAGTAAAAGAAAACGAACGCATCGTTCCATTTTGCATACCGCCTCTCATAGTGAATGAATTTATATTACTTCTGTAGCTGGATGATTTAGATTTGTATTTTTTATCCGGCATGGCATATTTTAATTTATCCCAAAACTTATTTTGCCCCCATTTAACTGTCAAACTCGTTTTTATATATGGTCTTAAGTCAGGGTCACATTCTGCGTCAGTTAAAATTGAACTTTCTTGAATTATAATTAAAGTATAAATTCGAGATTTGAGTATATCATGTAAAGATTGTCTGAATTCAAAACGAGACCATTCAGTTTCTAGGAAATTTCTCGTTAATATAAGAATAATTCTCTTAGAGGCTTTCGCAGCTTCGGGAAGTGGTAAAGTGTACTGCATATAAGCAGCACCGTGTTGAGGGATATCGCGATAATGTAAACATAGGTGGTATTGTGGATTTCCATTTTCTAACTCTCCGGCTAATGTTTGTATGACGAAGTCATCATCTTTGGGACTATATAATATATATCCATCATATAACTTATCTGTGCCATCATAAGCTCCAATGAATGGAAAAAATCGCAATCCGCAATTGGTATAAAACCATAACCGAATTGTATCTCTAAACAGAAATAAAATAAGCATGGTAAGTAGAATAAGCAAAAATCCTGTAAATGAAGTTACTATCATAGGAATGTAGTTATAAATTATTAGGTTATTTATTCCTGAATCACTGGAATAATAATCGCTACAAATGGTGCCGTTAATATTTAATTCCTTTTTTTGTGGATATTTGTTACCCACATTTGAACACCATACGTCAGAAATATCTGATATTTTAAGAACGTTTTCTGCAATATAAGCGGTAAATTTTTGTAAATATCTACATTTACAAGACCACATATTATTACCTATTGCAATGCTATGCAGTTTTTTATTAATAGTCAAATCCCAAATGGAAAAATCAACTAATCTATTTCCATCTAATCTCAATATTTTCAAAGAAATTAGCATCGAAAACGTTGTATTTTTAATATAACTAATGAAATTGTTTTGTAAATACAATTCTTTCAGTTGTGTCAAATGTTCGAATTCGTAGCCATAAAGATGACTCAACTTATTATTTGCCAGGTTCAATATGACAAGGGAAGATAAGCCAGCGAATGTTCTATTATGAATATTTTCAATTTCACTTGAATTTACATAAAGTGATCTCATGTTTTTTCTGCCTATAAACGCATAATTTTGCAATTCTTTAAAGTTATTTCCATCTAAATAAACCTCGGTTGCGTCCATAGGTATTTTATCGGGTATTTCAGCAACCGTTTGGCTAGAACAATCAACTACATTTGTGTGCCAAGTTGGGTCGTGGTAACAAGAACAGTTGTTAGGACAAGTCATTTGACAATCACAAGCTACATAATCACAACAATGACATAGTGTAAAACAATGTGTTTCATATCTGCACAAAAAATCTGTGGATTTTAAAGTACTTAAAGGAATATGAGAAACACCTCTCGTATGTGTCATTTTGCAAAGGACATTTTCGAGATCCATTATTCTTGGGTATTGTCTTGATGAAGTCATATTATTAATTAGAGGCAACCACTCCATTGAACAATCGCAATCAAACGGATTTCCTCCAACATAGAATTCCGGCAGCGACTTGTTTAAGGGGAACGGTGATAACCGGAGGCTGTTGATATCTAAATGTGATATCTCATTTGCGTAAATATCAACTCTAGTAAGATTGCGTTTCTCCATAAATGTATTAACTTGGATATTGTTTATGTGATTATTGTTTATAAATAACAATTCAACACTATTAGGGATTGCTAACGGAGAAATTTCAAGAATTCGGTTATGGCTTACGTCTAAGGTTTTTATGCGAATTTCATCCTGAATTTTATAATAGTTACCTAAATATTCAATAAAATTTCCATGCACATCTAACCACTTCAGATTACTTGGTATAAAAGCATAATCAAACCAAACTAAATGGTTCTCAGATAAATTAAGCCAAAGTAAACTTAACAAGGTTGCAAATACGCCATTTATATCTGATATAAAATTTCCATCTAATCGAATAGCTTCCAATTGCTTGTTGCGCTCAAAACTTCTCCTTTCTATAGATTGTATTTTATTTTTTGCAAGGTTTAAAACTTGAAGATTTGGCAAATCCCAAAACATACCAACACTAAGATTTCCAATTTGGTTGTCAATCAACCTCAAGCCTGTAAGTTGATCTAGATTTTTAAATGACCCATTTTTTATATCAGATATCTGGTTTTCTCCTAAATCTAGAGTTTTTAAAAGAGATAATTCCCATATAGCATTAGGGACATCTGTTAATTGGTTAGAACTTAAATCTAATTCTTTTAAATCGGAACAGTTTTTGAAAGCCTTAGAATCTATACTTATAAGTAAATTATTATTTAAATTTAATTTACTAAGAACAAATAATCCGTTAAACAGGTACTCATCAATTGTATGTAATCTGTTTTCAGCTAAATTTAAAGTGTGCAAATTATACAAAGGAAGGAAAGTGTTTTCTTCAATATAACCTATAGAGTTGTTTTTCAGATCTAATATTTGTAAAAAGAATAAGTCCTTAAATGTCTTACCATCTATCCTTGTCAAGGCGTTATTGGATAGATTTAAAATGACTAAGCGAATAAGACTAATAAACGTTCCACCATCAATGTGTGCACTTGAAAGCTGATTATTCGATAAATCTAACACAAGCAGCTGTTCTAATCGATGAAAAACCCCTCTAGCTAATTCAAATAACTGGTTATTATTTAGATATATTTCTCTCAACTCCTTCGTGTTGGCGAATATGCCCTCGGGTATTAACTGCAGGTTGTTATAAGATATATTTAAAATACGTAATGAGATTAATCCATTGAATATTTCATCTGAAATATCCGAAATATTATTATGTTGCAGTTTTAATTCTTGAAGATGCCGAAGTCCTGATATTTCTGATTCTTCACTAAGAGATTTCAGTTCATTTTGGCTCATATCTAAACTTCTTAAGCCAGTCCCACAGCTTTTTCCAAATCCGAGACGGTCAATACTTTTCATTCTATTGTTTGTCAAATTTAATGTTTGTAAGTTTTCCAAGGGGCAGAAGATTTCTGATGGTATATTTTTTAAGTTATTTTTTCCCAAATCTAGGAATTGGAGTTCCCGCAATCCGTTAAACGTGCCAAGTGAAAGTTCTAGATATTTATTCGGGCTCCATTCTCGATTTTTTGACCGAATAGATATTTTTTTTATTTTTCGTAATCCCTCAAACGCATTTCCCGGTATACGAATAATTTTACAGTTTCGTATTGTTAATTCTTCTAAATTCACAAATCTTTGAAAATAGTTCGATTCAATGTAACTTTCAAAGAGTAACAATTGGTTACACTCAATTGATAAACTTTTTATACTTTCTGAGGAAGCCAATACAAGATTCGATCCATTAGACTCGAGTGTTCTTACGTGACACACAGTTATTTCATTTTCCCCATTGTATTCCTTTTTACAATTATCTAATCCTTTTGTAACTAGCGCGGCAACTACACCCGAAATCACTAGCAATAAAGTTAGCAGATGAAACATTTTCTTCACACATTTGTTCCTGATCACTTTTTAATTTTAAAGATTCACTTAATATATTTAAAACACAACATATAATTAATCAATCCGCTTTGTTCACTTTAGCAGTAAATGTTTACGTTGCGATATACGTATTACATCGACAATGTCCACGCGAGCGCGTGCCATCCTTATAGCGGCTGGTGTCCAACTGACGAGGCGATTCGACATCAGTAGTAGCGAGCGAAAATGGTGTGCTCTGAGCCGCCCCTCTGAATGTTCGCCTCCCCACCGTATCTTCCCCTCATAGTTACACGTTGCATGGCGCCACTTGCGCGACCGGCCTCTCTTACAATTATATAATCTTTACTATATAGAGCAACCACAGGAATATATTACAATGAGTTACTTATTTTTTTATTAATATTAATAATTATAAGTTAAATATATTTAAATAAAAACTAATTATTTTGTCTTTAATGTTATACATTTGTCTTAGTATTTAACATTATATTTTAATATTATAACTTAATATTTTATTTAAATATAGAAACATTCTAGGACAACAAAGTGTAAAGGTATTTTTGAGAACCCTTTAATCTTTCTGTCACCTCTTATTGCATTCTCTAGACACAAATTTTGGATAGGATACCAAATAAAGCTTATTTGATGTCGTGTGCCCCTTCACATATTTTTGTCTAAAGTAACGGACCTATGTGGAGAATTTTGAAATAGAGGCTGTCGAACTCGGGTTTCAAATTCCATTATCTCGTATTGGTTGGAAAAGGTGAGATGATAGTGGGAGTTGATAATTTAATTTCCTCTTTTGACACGTTTTGCCGTTTAGGGTCTAGAAGTTGGTATTCGATATGTTCAGCAAAGAAACATCAAGTTAACTTACCTCAAAATGTTAGGTATACAAATTTTTAATACTCAACTATTTAAACCACCTCTTTAGGCGTCCCTTTTTTCCACTGCGGAAACCTACAAAAACTGAGTTATATTAAAAGGAAAATTTCCTCACTTAAGTGATAAAACACCAAGACATCCTAAAACACTTCAAGTAGTGTGATATCCTTAATATTAATGTCTTCTGGCTCGGCATCCTGTATAAAACTTTTGGACGTCAAGAGTTCTCAGAGTTTGCTTGATAAATGACTTTACCCACTTTTGGAAAAGTTGTCCGTGTTTTTTCTACATCTAGAGCCTACGACAATGTTTGAGGAAACGTGCTTGGGCTATTGATGAAAATTCACTAACACGACTATCTAGCTACAAACTCATGAAATTCACTCGGTCTATTTACTTTATCAGTTCGTTAAAGAATATTACATCTGGTATTCGTTTTGGTTTCCTATTACCTGAAATTACTCTGTTAAAGTAAAAATAAATTCAACTCAAATACTTAATATTACATGGTATATTTTAGAGTTGGTATATATGTACATAAATCTTTTAACACTTACCTTTTGACTCTTAAATTTAAAAACATCACTTTTTTTTGGATTTCAATATTTGTCCGTCACAGTTGTTGTTACTTTCATGTAAATTGAGATTTAAATACAAGAGATTATTATTTACGTCATATATGTAACGCACTCGTACTTTAAATAAAAGAAAATATTCTCTTTTTGATTTTAAAATATGTCAATTCTTTCCAATAAAAAAGTGCACAATTCAACGAAAATGATTGTGTTCTACGTATACTTACGTGAAAGTAACATAATTAAATATATATATATTTTTTTAAGATTCGTAAACCACGTAATATAGGAATAAAGAATCATCATTAAGTAGTACCATCGACTAAATCATTAATACCATAGACTAGACTCAAACACTATAAAGAGATTTTTTATACGTCCTTTAAATAATTACTGAATATGCGCTAGAATTTGCTTAATATAGAAAGAATGTTCAAATTAGTTTTGTTTAAAAATCAGATTAAGTTTTCTTTGAAACTGAAACTTATAAATTCGTTGTTTGAGCAAGTAATCACGAAATTTATAATTAAATTGAATAAACAAAAGCGTATCCAAAATTTATTTAAATAAATAAAACGTATACCAATAACATAAATAAGTTTACCCGAGCTAGTTAAACAAAATATAAATAGTTCCAAACCTTTGTATTTGAGATAATAAGTAAACTTTCATTCACAAAACAATGACGTTATACAAATCTTAACAAAGGCACAAGCTAAAGTAAGCACTACGCGAACAAATTAAAGCATGAGCATATTGTAATTGAGTTCCCACGAAGGATATTACTGGAAGATTGCTCGTCAACTCGAGTTCTCGCTTCAATCACTTCGAATAGTTCCAATTCGAATGTTGATTAAGCAAAATCGGTTCAGTGGGACACCTAGTGTCGTGTGTTAACCCGACACAAGTTGTTCAAATCAATAGTTGTTTTATGATTTTTATTATAGCGTTTCGACTATCAGATCAAGACTATGTTGCCTAAGATGTAGAAAAAAAAATAGCAGGCTCGTCATATGGAGGAATTTTAAGGTAGTTACGTAAAGTATGAATAACGATTACTTGAAAAATACAACTACATTTTTCTGTAAGCTTATGACCTGCTTGTAAATTTGCTTGAAACTTGTAATGCAGCCACTGTAAGCAGTTTTAACCATGTCAAGAACTCGACTCATCTAATTACTGCAAATATATGTGTTGTCACAGCTAATAAAAACAGAATTTTCAGATGCATATTTATGTACATGTTTCGACTTAATTACGTATATTAATATACAGTAATTAATTTCCGTCACAAAATTCAGTTCATTGTTATAATATTAAGTTGCAAAAAGACTTTCATTAAATACTTTTATGGTAAAGTTGTAAACATATCTTATTTATAATTGACTAAATTAAAATTATTCTGTGCAAAGTTTAGAAATCAAATACGGTAATAGCGAACCTTGTCGTGGTTTATTTACTCAATTTCCGATCAAACATTCATTAAAACTTTCTTCAATTTAATTGCACATATTCCGTGATCTTTGTTTGATGTAGGACGTATATAACATCGAATTTTAAATCATTAATGATTTAATATTGCCCTTCATATGTAATTCGAAAGTATTATTGTAGTGATCATAAACAATATTTTTATTCATTTAGGACTTAATTCGGCTTTATTACTATTTCTCATTACGAGTTGTTTTCAAATGTATTCGTGAAATTGTTACATATATTAAAAAAAATATTAAGTGTTATCAAAATATCTGAAATAAATAACTAATACAATTCATATTAAGATATTTAAAGATAATTATATAACATAAATAACTATGTGGGCTTCATCTTAAGTTCTGCTACGTTGTATTACTAAGTAATAATACTACACTTAAGGTATAATGGCAAATAGTAAGTAAGCGCCTTTGGAGGCTATTAATAGTTTGGTTAGCATACAGTTATTTGCACATTTTCACCGATATTGCAATGTTTGAATTTGTCACCGCTGCAAGGTAACGTTTGCAGTTAATTATGGTAATGGATTGCAGTATAAACACCACTCTGTCTCAGACTGTTTACTCTATGAGTTCCGGAATATTCGAAATTCATTAGGTAGAGAAGTAATTTTGGTTTGCCGTAACTGAGACTTGGTTTCAGCGGTGTATACTGTGTGTATTGAGTGAATAAGTAACATACAGGCGGAATAAGAACGACGAGTATACGGAATTGTGTAATGTAATTTGTGAATTAAAAAATATATCAGTTTTTACAATATTAGATTTTGGTGATGTGTTCCATAAAAGTATTGAATAAGTCTTATATAATGTATATTATTTTTATTTATTATTGCATAAGTTTAGAATAAAACTATATTGTCAGTTAAAGAAATGTAAAGCCCTTTTGAATATTTATAACAAGATCAAATAAATTTCAGATTTTATAGCTATATATTGTTTAATAAGGGATAAAGTCCTATTTATCCTATTTATAAAATCTATTTAAGTGTAAAAAAAATAAATTTGTGATAAATTGTTTTTTTAAGGACCAGTGTTCACATTGTTTTTTTAGTACAAGAAATTCAATTATTCAGAATACTAAATTTGCTTATATACAAGAAGCTACATATAAGCAATTCATATTACATATACGATTGGAATGTATCCTTAATGAAATGCATGAATTTATTCATTGTTTTTCTATTAGAATATCACGTTAAAATCAAAAAGTGTATGGAGCTTGAAAAATATATTTAGCCTTCATTTACACGAGCGCTTTTTTGATATAGGCTAAAGAATTAAAATAGAACAAACGTAATTCCAGTTATATGACAAGTTGGCGTTTTTAAAACGCGATACTTTTTAACAGCCCAGTCTTGTCTTTTCTCCGCTGGACGTTGGGTGTTAAATAGAACAGAGTTTAAGAATTTTCTTACTATTATTTAACAGCCACTCTTTGTACAGGTATTATCGCTTAACCCGTGTTGGTTTCTTGAACTGTTAGTTGATGAATCACAATTTCCAAAAGTTCGTCAAATCTTCTTATAGGAATTCAAGCAGAATAAAGAAGTTAACGGGTATTGTCTTGACTCTTCATATTGTAATTGTACTTTTCTATAAATAAATAAAAAAAATCATCTTTGTTGAGTCAGATGATGTATGTATGTTCCCAGAATGCCTTTGCTTTTTATTTCGTATTCTAGCAGCTCATTTTATACTTCTTTTTAATTATATCGAATGCGTTATAAAAGTACCAACCCCGACTTTTAATATAACGGTTTTTTAGTAGTGGTGCAAACGCGGCCTTATATCCATTTGAAAAAGTTGATTGCAGCTGACAAAATAAATAATTTTCTATTAAAATATACGCCCATTTCATAGTGACCAATTATTGACATAAAGTTTATAGTGAAATAAAAACATGCCAGCTGTTTTCGGGTTTGTAAGAGGATTCGATATGATGTATGAATCAAATAATTTTACTAATTTAACTAGGTTCTCAGAGGAACTAAATATATACACTAAAATACTTTTACTAAAATCCCTACAATAGGTTCAAAACTGTTGACAACATACTTTTTTTTCAGTAAAACTCATATTATGTATCAGTATGAAATGTTGTTAGTAATAAAATATGTTGTATATTTTGTCGAAAAGTAGACACCTCACCGATGATACTCGTTGACCGGCTGCCTGTGACGATGAAATATTGATTGGAATCTAAAACCCAGGCGAAGCGCTTTTTATAGGTTCAATATTTGTATTGTCAAAACTCAAATATTCAATTTATAAGAATATGTTTGGTGGTGTTTGTGGTTTATTTATTTGGTAGCATATTAAGGAGTAAAATAAACATACCTTTAAGGATTGAACAAAAAGTTTTGTTAAATTATCGCCCTTTGTTGCTGAATTTTGTCGAAAAAACTTATAAAACTGCCTGTTATTGGTAGAATTCAGAGAATAACGATGCATCCACCAAAGCCATGTCATCTCAGATTTTGTCCACTCTATGGCCAACCTTTTTATTCCTTTCGACTGCACCCTGGATATTAAAAAATATAAAAGAATAAAAAATACATCGGCATTGTTTCGTATCGTTTACAAACAAAGATTCGGTAAAAACATCACCACCCAAAAAAAGTCAAAGCATCAATATACAAGAGTGTCATAATATATCTCAGTTACTGGGCTCTCGGTAAAGTGTGAAATATACGATTGTTCAATATTTATAGGATTTTTATTTGTGTTATTTATTCACGAGGCACGTTTTGTCGTTGAGACAAAAGGAGAGGTTACCTAAATTTTTTTCGTTTTAACCAGCATCTGCATTCGTTTCGGTTATCTTAAGAGGTATAAATAATGCATTATCACGCGTAGGGTCCGGTGGTCAGAGAATAAAATTATTTGCACATGATAACATCAGATTGTTGCATATAAGTTTAACAATGTATTACAATGTCGTGGCGATAAATGAATATCGTATGGAAATTTTATCGTTGATATTATGAAGAACATCTTAAATATAAACCACAAAGGACAAAATTTTTCTTATATTAAATGTGAATGAACAAAAAAGAAAATAACAATAACGATTGGTCTAATATTAAAATGTTAACTTAAGCTTAAGTAAGCACAAGAGAAATTCAATCATACTAAAATGGAAGTAAAAATTCCAGTAAAGTGAACTGAGACTTCAGAGATCTCGTCGTTTAATTAGGATGCAAATTTAATAGCTACCGTTGATTTACATGTCAATAGGCCCCGAAATAATGTAATCTGCTATACAAAGGCTTTATTGATCGTATGAAGACTCAGGAACTATGAATCTCAATGTGACTGACGTATCTATATAATAACTTAGTTCACGTACCGTTGTGGTATGAATATTTCAAACTTCGGGTTCACAAAACATGGAACGCGAGGAACGTTAAAGTTTTGACACAAATAAATTGTTTAACTTTATTACAAACCATTGCTTTGTTTTTATTTAAGGAACTATAAGCAGTAAACACGCACTAATATGATTTATGCTATATTAATAAAGAAAACAATAACCGACTATTGCGTTACGACAGTAGGTACTCTATATACGAATGTTTCCACATGAAATTTATAATACTTTCAACACGTACTTCAAAATGCAAACCGGCCTTTGTATTTGTAGAAGGGTCATAAAGTTTTGTGATATCAATAAAACGAATATTCAAAGTTAATTTGGAAACAAAAGCATGCCTTAATAAATTAGGTTATCTTTACGAGACACTAAATAAATAGACATGCGAACACCATTAGTGTTATTACAATTTTATTATGGTTTTACCAGGTGTATTGTTATAAAATGTGTTATTGTATGTGCATTTTGATTAATATAATAATTAAATATTGTTTTTAATATAAAAAAATACAATTTTCCGTTTACATACGTCCATTTTTTTTCAAATAATAAAACTAAAATGGCAAGTTGTATAACTTTATTTATATCCGTAGTGCGTAGTTTAATGTTTAACTTCTTTCTTTTTTTATATCATATGACATAGTCATATATATAGATTTTTTTAGTTTTATTTTATTTACATAATATTTTGATTTTTTTTATTAAATTTACAAAGCGCAGCCAATATTTTCTTAACAAATAAATCACATTTTAATTCGTACTTACTCTGATACTCTTTTGTCTGTACATAAGAGATTAAAGTAAATTAAAATAACGACTATAATATCTAGATTAAATAGATGTTTATCTAAACTTTTAACTTAAACATATAAAAACTATTTCTTATAAGAATAAAGAAATAAGAGTCTGTTTTTCAAACATAACGTCTTTTAGTTTTCACGTGTTCTTGGCAAAAACTTATTTCACGTTATCGACAGCAGACTGACAAGTTTCGCGACAGCCTCGATTTTCTAAGCCTTAGGTCCCAGAGGAGAGCCGTAATGAATATTAACATCGTAGGCGGTGGGATCTAACAGCTTGTGCATACCCTACCTTCGATTCTAAATTTGTAACTTATTTAATATGCATTAAGATCTATAACTGTTTGTATCTGTTTATATGTTTCTGCATTATTATTTGGATTTATGTGCACTGAATCAGTAACTAAATATAAACAGACATTTGCTTTTCTAGTACTTTTAGTGTTATTATTTTATCTAATTATTGTTATTTTGTATATAATATGAGGAAAGGATTCTGGCTGTTCGTATAAAAAAATAAAGAAATTAATGCTCGGTAATTAACTTTTATATTTTATTTTATTGGAAAAAAGAAATTATAGATTTAATTGCTAATGTTGCATTGATATTACTTAATATTCTGAACACACACAGGTCGCATTCCTAACATCAGAAATCGGCAAGGAGGTACTTAAATTAATGCAACGGCAGATAATTTTTTTTGAAAGGGAATAACAAAAATCATAAAATGCCGAAATATTCGACAAATTAAGGAGATAGCAAGTAACATACATTAAGCTAGACGTTAAAACAGCAAGATTAATGAGCGCAGCTTCACAGCAGCCGGCGGAGCATTAAAAGAAAATTAACGGAATTTTGATGCACGGATCATGTAAATTGACGCATATCCAACTAAGCCCTCTGTTGGCACGTTCGACAAATATATTTTGACTACGATGTTAATTTTTATGGCATCATTCTAGTTCTGTATGCAGATTTTCAAGTGTTTTTGTATAAAGTAATTATCAGAGAAATCAAGTAATAGATTATTAAAAGTTATAAAAGCATTAAGTATTACATCATAGAATCATAAATCCTAGTGTATATATACTTTTGATTTTTATGATTATTATATAATTTATTCGACTTTGAAAAATGTTTAAAAAACAAAGATATTCAAAATATTTAAAGGAAATTTTAGTAATAAATTTGGTTAGTTCGGATATCATAATACAATATACAGACCATTTATAGACAAATTGTTTGATTCAGTTCGATAAAAGATGGAATAATACCACGATACAAATCCTTCACGGAAAAATTACCGGTTTTAGTCCCCCTTCTTTTCAGGTTTAATATCATAAAACAATGATTTAGATCCTCAACGTTATTTTCTCATTATAGGGGAGTTTTGTTATCCAGGTATCTATACTGATTTGATAATAATAGCTTCCATGTGAAAATCAAGGGGGAAAAGACTGAGGCGTGAAAATGTTTATACACTTTCATAATTTTGAAGGGCTGACATTAATTTTGTAGGGTGCAAATAGCAATTTCTGTTTGCTTTATTTTAATGTACTGCATTTTGTAAAGTTTATTATTTTCTGATATGGTTTTGTGTTTAATATACATTTATTTCTTATTCATTAGCGAATAAAACAAATACTTATTTATTATAATATAAATTCGTAGGTCTATGGTACCTATATTTTGTTGTAGTAAAATATAATAATAAATGCAATTACATTATCAATTCAAAACCATAAATATTTAGCAATGTGGCAATATGTAAAATATGAATATCTAAGTATAAAAAACTCTGTAATAGAGAGATTTAAAATGTATTAAACCTTGTTTAATAATAATTACGTCTAGGTAGATAAAAAATTAAGCAATCAAAATATTATATCGGTCTTTCTAAAAGGAAACATTCTAAATAGAATATTCTGAAAAGAAATGCATTCAGCGCTAACCCCATGGGAATACCGAAAAGCGGAAAGTAATATACAGTATGTTCTTAAATAATAAAAATGTTCTAATGGTTCCGTTTCAAACAAATTTAAACGATCACTTAAATATTTATTTTCTATTTTCATGAATAATTTGAACAATTATTAGGGATAATTTCCTAATAATATGTTTGATTATATTATTGATTAATTTGTAGTTGTTATGTAATATGTGGATATTTTGTTAACTATGTTTTTATTATACATTTGATATATACGAGAATACTATTACATACGTTACCTTTATAAAAAATAATAAAATATGAAACATATTTGCTTATAAGAGCTTCATGTATTTAACAATTTCATGTGACGTGTGCTACAATAACCTAGCGCCTAAAAGCATAGTACAGAGTACTCAAGTAGCAGTTTTCTTTCGCCTCTCGTCGTGTCGGACGCTCTTAATGCAAATTATATTTATTCATGTAAATTAATATCTATTCGAGACCCTCAGTGAGGCGGAAAATTGAGTACGTGCAAAAATAAAGTCCACCCCGCTTATGTAAACAGAGCATGGTTACCAATTAGAATACACCGGGAACAACGTTTATCATTTTTGTGCAATTACTTTGATAACGGCGTTCACCTATTCTATTTTACAATACCTGATAAATAATTCCAACTATGACTTAGTAAAGCTTTTATGGACATGTAAAAATAAGTATCTAGAATAAAATACATCATACCTACATAATTATAGGCTTATTTACTTGTATTTCTTAAACTGGAATAAGAATTAATGAAATGCAATGAACTAAATTAGGGTACAAGTTGAACAACGAAGAACAATGAAGGAGTATGAAAAAATTTTCAATTTTGTGAAAAATGTTTTATGTTAATATAATCACATTTTGTGAGCTGAGCTGCCTTCACAATGTTGGCAGACTGCCGCGTACCTTAATAGACGGTTCACTTGATGTTAAGTAGCTACCGTCATACATAGACTTGAGAAATATAGCTGTATCGCTGGTTACTATAAGGACTTCTAAAAGCATAAAAAAGTAATGTTATAGTTTTAAATAAGACAACAACGAATATCTCCTGAAACATTTATTTAATTCTATGGTTTTCAAATTGTAACCGATTAATATTGTTCAATAATATTTTAAGTTTATTAGTAATATTAATAAGTTTTTATCAAATTATTTATACAAAAATTCTATAGCTTCCTTGGACCTTACTTATATAATAAAATTAAC